>JAYJMB010037190.1:19848-33728 GCA_036873735.1 Pouteria campechiana | reverse complement strand
CTACCAATCATTTTCACCGGTATGAACAAAAGGTTCTCCTTTTACGAGAACTGTTCTAGAATATTAGTTTCGATCCTGGCACAATAACATATCGTTAAAATATGTTTTGAAATATTAAATATTTAAAGAAATTTAGGAATACGTCCATACAGTCTAATAACTAAAAAAATTATATTACAATCACTTGAAACAAAATATTCAGATTTTAGAACTGTAACTCGCTCATGCAGTTTAATCATAGCTTGATATTACTTTGAAAATTTTGTTCGTAATTTTGACAATTAAATTTTTAGAGAAGTGATTATTCATCCAATATTAGTTTTATTTGCAAAATATTCTACATCATTCATAAATTACTTTAAAATATTTCAACTCATTCTGAAATTACATTCTTAAAACGAAATTACAAACGTTAGAGCATTCTAGCCATATTCTAAGACTAACTTGGAATATTCCAAATAGTTCCTAAACTACTTTAAAATATTTCAAATCAAACCTAAAATGTTTTAAAATAATTTCGGATATTTTGAAATATTTCTAAATGATTCTGAAATATTTTGAATCATTTCTAAACAACTTCAAAACATTATCAATCATACATTAAACAAGCCAAATGTATTTTGACTTCCTCCACCCTTTTCACTCCTATCACGTTGCATGAAACGCTGGGCCGCTAGGTGGAATGGAATGAAATTCATCATTATTCCTTGAATATTTATAATTTTTGAGCTTGATCAGACATGCACATCATATCAATATCTTTTATTTTATTATTACATATTTTTTATTTTTATTTATCTATTTATTCTAACTTTATTCACCATATAGTAGTATTTTTTGTTCTATCCCATTCAAACCAATAGCTCCGTATACGATCGCAAGAAGGCATACCTCTACACTTTAATCCATTGATTTCTTCGGTTGCCACATATGGAGCTGCTGGGCGATGTGAGGCCTAGCCCAAAGACCCTCCAGGCATTGGTGAGTGCGCTTGGTGTGAAGGACAAGGTGGTCTCCAGCTTCGAAAAGAACTCAGAAGCAGGTGTAATGGATCTCATTCAATCCATTATAAGAAAAGAAGAGGTTGAAGATCCCTTCTACGTCCTGGATCTGGGAGTTGTTGCGAAGCTCATGGACAGATGGGTGCAGGCACTCCCAGACGTCCGCCCCTTCTACGCAATGAAATGCAACCCAGAGCCTTCTCTTCTCAGTGCACTAGCATTCCTAGGAGCAGGCTTCGACTGCGCAAGCCGAGCCGAGATCGAAGCTGTCATGGCCGTGGGCGCGTCAGCTGATCAGATCATCTACGCCAACCCATGTAAAGCAGAGTCCCATATCAAATACGCGGCCGGAGTCGGCGTCAACCTCACCTCTTTTGATTCCGCAGACGAGATCCAGAAGCTACGCAAATGGCACCCAACATGCACAGTCTTGCTCCGCCTGAAGGCTCCCGACGACAGCGGGGTGCTGTACCCGTTGGGATCCAAGTACGGCGCTCTGCCGGAAGAAGTTGTTCCGCTCCTCCAAGCCGCCGATGCAGCAGGAATCGCCGTCGCCGGCGTGTCTTTTCACATCGGCAGCGCTGCGACTCACGTGGGCCCCTACCGCAGCGCCATTGCAGCTTCGAAGGCAGTGTTCGAAGCAGCGAACCAGCTGGGCATGCCGCGGCTGCGTGTTCTCAACCTGGGTGGGGGGTTCACAGCAGGCCCCCTGTTCGAAGAGCTTGCAGTCGCCATTAAAACTGCGGTCCAAGAGTACTTCCCTGAGGAGCCGGGGCTGATGCTGATGGCTGAGCCAGGTCGGTTTTTCGTTGAAACTGCCTTCACGCTTGCCACCAACATCATAGGAAGGCGCGTGCGCGGCCATTTGAGGGAGTATTGGATCAATGATGGGGTTTTTGGGTCTTTGAATTGCGTCGTGAACGATCCTCAGCGTGCTCCTCTAGTTGCCATACCCTTGGCGTGCACTTCCAATCTCACCAACCCCACGTGCCGGGGGATGAACACGTGTGCATCGACCGTGTTCGGCCCCACGTTAGATGCTCTGGACGCTGTGCTTGTGGGGCACCAGCTGCCTGATCTTGCGGTGAATGATTGGCTGGTGTTCCCCAATATGGGTGCTTACAAGGCCGCGGTTGGGTCAAATTTCAATGGTTTCGCCACCTCCAACATACGCACTCACCTTGCTTACTCCAACACAAGCTAAAGACACGCCTGCAATTTTTGCTCATTCTTGTTTTTTGACAGGTAGGTTTTTCATGGAAAACCTAGCTTTTTTCATTTTGGGTGTCATAGACTCCGTCGAAATCTTTTAGAAAATAAAATTAGTGGATCTGGTGTTGAAGTTTTTTATTCAGATGTTGGTTGTGTTTGGAATTTTGGATTGGTTTTGTGACGACCCATTCAGGATGGCAAAGTCACGCTTATAGTATGACGGGTTTTTCCAAGATCTACCATAACTCGAATAATTGAATGCATCATGATAAAGCACTAGCATACAAATAGTGGAAAGAAAGTATGTGTAATATAAAATTTCTTTAAAAATCTATTACATCCAATGCGAATAAAATGAATTTCTTTAAAAATCTTTTTTTTCAGCAATCTTCCTTTGAAACAATTGCTTTTCCTGAGATGTTCTATTTGTAAGAGGAAATAAAAGGGTAAGTACAGAACTCAGTAAGCAGAAAATAATCTTAGTACATGTGTTACCCAAAATCTACACAAGTAATATATCTGTATTTCTCTTATTATTTTAATCCTTTAACCCAATTTTTTTTATCATCTATTAGGTATATAACTCTAGTAATCTGCTGACCAGTTTGATGAACCATTACATCATGTCAGGGGAAGAAAAATCTCAACCCTTGGTAGTTGTCCGATAAAAATTTAAGATCTGGCCATAATTTAAAAAATCTAACCCATCCAGTATGTCCGAAAGGTCTAAAAATCCTGAAAATGACTATCTGATCATCCAAAACGGAGATCAGGAAGTCCTAAAATGAAAGAACCAAATCTAAAAAATGTATCTTAATTAATTATTATCTGACTCATGAATCTGGTCAATCTCTCTTGATTCATCATCATTTGATCAATCTCTCTTAATTAATTATCATCTGATCAATCTCTTTTGATTAATCATCACCTGACCCATGAATCTGGTCAGTCTCTCTTGATCAATCATCATCTGGTCAATCTCTTTTGATTAATCATCATCTGACCCATGAATTTAGTCAATCTCTCTTGATCAATCATCATCTGACCCATGAATCTGGTCAATCTCTCTTGATCAATCATCATCTGACCCATGAATCAAGGAATAAGGAATATAAATATTTCATGATAGATCTAGTAGACCAATTCAATCATCTAAGGGATAAAATCTAAGCACTTTAAATCTGTTCACATAAAATCTAAAGATCTTGTCATTTTTTGAAAATCTGATCCGTTCATCGAATCCAAAACGTTCAAAACTATGGAAAATGATTATAAGATCATTAAAATCTGACATCTATGGACTTCAAAACATCACATCTAATTCTGGTCGTCCATTTCCATTAGGCTTAGGTTTTCTAGAAAGGTAAAAGACCTTTCTTTCTCGCCATGACCAGCAAGCATGGCTGCTGAAACCCATATCTATCATCTATGCTGGCAGCAATAGATGGTTTAATCTGGATTGGGCAACCTTAATCCGAAGCAAATCTAATTTTCTGATTTCTAAAGAAATCTACCATGGTGTGGCTAGCTATTTACCATGATTGTGGAAACAACATTGGATAGTAGGTTGCTGTCCACGTGTACAAGTAATCTGGGTTAGGTTTTGAGTTTTGTCTAATCAAAAAATTTTGATTGGTTTCTGAACTTTTAATTTCCTAAAAATTCAGGAAATTAAACTCTTTGATACAATGTAATGTACTAATAAAAATCTGTTTATGCACCCATTGTGCATTCAATCAATATCTAACGCATCAATAGATATGGATAATATACACTCTATTCGGAACAATTCTCCATGAATGCATCTAATTAACACGCATAACATGCTTATACCAAAATTCCACATACACCATCACATTAATATCACATGCATTCAACAAGCTTTGGATTTATTCAATACAAAAATGCATGTGACAAGTGACCTTATAATCTAGTCTCTATGCCTGCATTCTTGTTCAGCATGCACAAAGTGTATTCAACATACATGATGCATACCATCTGACCAATAGCTCTATTGCATCCAACCTTCTAACCCAAACATGCAAATCTTTGTTGAATATTAATACAACAACAAGCATATGATATAAATATCATGGATTAAAAAATATCCAATGAATCATATGATTTTTATTTATCTAAATCATGCGTTAAACCATTATAAATCTAGCACATTAAAAGAAATCTGATCTATTGTGCTTTAGATAAATCTAATTAATACAATCTCATATAAATTTGTGCATTAATTAAAAATTAACTCAATGCATAATGTAATGCATGGATTTATTCATCTAAATCTTGCATTCAACCCATATCTCTAACATATTCATTCTTAGAATTCTAATGAATACATTGCTGAATAAATCTATGCATCGATTCAAAACTCTAATCAATGCATGGCTTATCTAATACATCAATCCCATAAATCTGATTGATGTATTTGTCATCTTTTACATTAAATTATAAAAGTTTAATTAATGCAAACACATCGATCTACTCACATAAATAAGTCTCAAAATGGTAATCTAATGCATCAAATCTATAATTTCAATTAACGCATTTATAATCTTTTGCATTAATTTCTATAAGATCTAACTAATGCAAAATAATATCTTCTACTTACCAATTTTGGAGATCTAGAAACAAAACAGCAACTCCTTTTTTGATCGAGGATTCCCCACAGCAAAATCTTTCCTTCTTCTTTGCTCTCTTTCCCCTTTCTAATCTTAGCAAAAGGTTTTCCTCTCTTCTTGAAAAACCCCTTATTGCTATTTAAAGAGAATTTTTCTTATTATGTAATTGAACTAGAACTCTATCTACGTAATAATTTTTTAACTAGTTGATAGAGAAGTATATGGATAAGGCTTATTCTCTTATGGGTCTCATATTTTAAAAAGTGAAAAGAAAATATTAAAATTAACCAAATCTTACAATTCTAAATTCGAACCCTTGACCTCTACTCTCATTAACTGTGCTTCGAACCATTCGAGCTACATGAGTTACTAAAATTTAAATAATTAAATAAATCTTTTAAATCTCAAAAATCTACGGTCAGAATGTCAACGGTCAAAAATTCAACTCTTGCCACATCAACACAAAAAGGACAATTTTGTCTTAAAATTTAATATGGGTTATTACAGGTTTATCGAGTATGTAAGGGTATTAGAGGGTGTCTTTGGGTGTATAGCGTAGTAATTCGCAAAGCCACGGAGGTGATGGAAGATTAGAGGTCATGACACCTCAGCTTCTGCTAATCATCTTTCTTCATTACAAGCCGTACAACCCCACCGGGATGTTATGTTTTGAAAGTTATTAATTTACCAGCGGTTGTAATTCATTAAGTCAAAGGCAATTTAGTGGCAAGGTTGTAATTGCGTTTAGAATAATTATTTAAGCCGTATGACATCAGCATGTAGAGAATGACTAGAGTGATTTTTGTGTATGTGTGTGTGTTCATTCCTAAGTTAATGGGGCAGCAACCTAATAGAACTAGAAGTGGATTAATTACAAGAAATTAACTTTGTTGCCAAATATGCATTTTATTTGGTTATAAAATCAACAATTTTATCTTAACGTTACTATTGATTTTGCATATTTAATTAATTTTTAAAAGTACTTTGCATATTGACTAATGAAAGTTTGATTGGTTAAACTTTGACTAGATAACCTTTTGAAAACTACAAAAATATTATTTGAATGGTCAGCTTTGATGGGAGTTTAAGGCTTATCAAAACATGATCAAGGCATTATAAAGGTACACTTAGATTATGCTTTATCTAATCTTGATGCAGAGCAGGCCAAATCATAGATACAAAACCCATAAATTAGAAATTTGACTTCATGATTATCTTTGAATAGTCAATTTTTTATTGAGCTTTATAGCCCATATTAATATGATCGATGCCATTAAAGGGTGTTTTTGAATTATGCTTGACCTAATCTTGATGGCTAAAGAGTTAGATTATAGATTAACTTAGTTGATCTTATTTTAAGTACTTTCACTCTAAAAGTATACTACATATAAAGGAGAGACGGTAATGAGAAAGGGTTTTTTTTTGCAAAATATTGTATAACTTGGGGTAATTCTGCAATTAGAACAGTTATGAGAATATATGCAAAAGCAAAAAATATAAGGGGATAAATGCAAATAACCCAACTTTAAATGATGACTAGTAGTATCCACTAAGATCAATTTATTGTTTACATATCAATTGCATTTAACCACCATCTTCATCTTGCCCAAACACACTCTTGAGGTTGGACCAACCCCAATCAATCAGCAGGCTTGCCTGGAAGTTGTGGAGGTTAATTGGGTCTGGGCCCAACCGCGCCCAAATGAATCGAACTCGATCGGTTGGCACTAGGTTAGCATCTTACACATGTTAATTGGATTCGGATACAACACCAGTAATTTTAAGTGCCTGTTTGCTTTGGCGGGAACTTATTTACTAATGGTTGATAAGCGGATAAAATTAAATAAAAAAAATATTATTTGATATAGCTGAATTAAATTACTTAAAATTGTTTAGCTGTTTTGACATTGCTGAAGTTGAAATATTAAAATAATAAAGGAAACACCGAATTACCCTTATAAGCCTTAGGCTAAACATTGAAATATTATTTAAGATAATATTTTAATATAATTAAATAAATTAAACTGGTAAATAGTAATTAAAATATTTATAACTTTGTTTCATCTTTTATTTAAAAATATATTTTATTTTTATTTATTTAATGGCGAATGCATTAAAAAGATGAAATTTTCACATGAAAAATGATAAAAGATTGATGGGGAATAATTTGGTATATTGGGTATCTTGGAATTATGCACTATTTAAAGGGATGATTTAGAAATATAAAAATTTAATAAATTGAAAAAGCATCTCACCCAATTCTTATAGCTTATCCTTGAAAACGGGCTTATGAGATCCATTCATAAGCTCCGTAGATCTATTCTATAAAAGTGATCCTGACTGTTTATAAGATGGGACCCACCACATGATGGAACATGCTAACTATCCTAATCCTTTTACCAGTAAACAGGAAATCCTTTCTTAGGAAAAGAATTAAGTGGCCAATTTTCAAACCAAACAAGGTAGCATATGTATATTCCGAAAGCCTGTAGGCTGAAAACACGGAATATTTTTCTGGCCATAAATACGAAGTTCGTGGGTGTCACTATCGTTTGATGCCCTGAATAAAAATCTTTTCCATCCATCACCGAAAAATGAGCTGGCTTTTATTGTAGTGCATGAACCCATACACATGATGCGACTGTGGATGACACTAGTTTGAGAAAGCAGTGGTGGAGAGTAGCCGTATATATGTTGGCAACGCATGTGTCCACTAAATGCCGGGTCACTACAACATTATCGACAAGCACATATGCAATTGTTGGGCCACAAGAGGGTCAAGGTTGGGAAAATTTTTTTTAGTTGGAGTATAAGTGACCCCCATGTAGTGGTCTCCTCCATAAGGGGCAGCCATCAACGTACCACTTTCACCTGTACAGTATATTCTACTATCTGTCAATTGAAGAAATTAAAGAATTAATCTCTTCTTGCCTGCAGTATTCTGGGATTTTATGTCTGATCCACAACTCCACCTCTAAAAGAAAACTCTTATCGTCTGGGGTTTCTACCTTACTTTAAATGATGACCAGTAGCATCTACTCTTTGGTACTAGAGGCAGCTCACAAAATCTCTGATCAACCGTTTACGCATCGCAATGAAAACGGCATTAATTGTCTGGTTGCCTGTGTTCATTCCACTATGGGGTTAATCGGTAGCATGTACATGGTTGTATTTGCATGTATTTACTTAGAAAATTCATTTTCCAGGCCTGATTTAACATGTACTTTTCATAATAATTTTACTTATTATTATTATTATTATCAATATTTTTATTTAATGTTCATCTATCTATTATAAATTTATTCACTTTATGCTGACATCATCCCCCTAATTATATCATTTTTATTACACCTAAAATTGCATTCAACTACATACACCCAACCGGTCATTAAAAAAGTCTTGAAAAGAAAATTTTCGCTCTCGACAAATTTTCACTCTGCGAGAATCGAGAGAATCGATCGATCGATCGAGAGAGTTTCCCATGTTTTGTTTTGAGGTATTACGAATGATCTCAGCATTTGGACTTTTATTAGATGGTTGCAATTCACTACAACTTGGATGGCAGCATGGCCGAAACAAATTGATTCGGAACTACCACCTTTCCACCAAATGACAGAGAAATTGACCGGAAAGACACTTCGGAACAATATTAACAGCTAGAGCAGATATGAAAATGGATGGATCAACATAAGTGTAATATCCCAAATCCAGACCGTTCATTGCGTCATTTATGATGTTTTTAATGATGTAACATAGTTGAATGTTTGACTGGTTGATGTGGACAATTGACTATCCACCGTCCCAGGATTGACCATCTGATGTTAACTGGACCTTTGACTCGTTAACCATGGGTTAATAAGCTTGCAGCTTTATTGGGCGAATGGGCTTTATGCGCTGTTGACCCAAGTCAGACCAGTAGATGGGTTAAAAACGGTATGAATGAGTTAAAAGTTTAGCAACCGGTCAAGGTTAATGGAGGTGACGCCATATAGAATAGCGATTATTCTACAGGTTAATTTTGACGGATAAGTCACAAGACAAAAATACAAGAGAATCACTTAAAAACACCGAGAAAAACCTCCGATGTTCAATTCAAAGTTATTCAAATTAAGAATGTTGAAAATCAGCCCACAAGCTGGGTTATATACCTGAAAATCATCATTATTATAATTTTACCAAGGATAGCAAAATTTCAATAATCATACAAAAAAATAAATAAGAAAAAAAGTGATCGGATTCAAATTTACCTTTTAAATAATAAATGAAACATTACTATAAAAGAAAAAAATAACTAAAAATGAAGATTCAAAGGGAAAAAACTAGATTTTGACCTCAAAAAAGATGTGCACCAAATGTAGCACAGTAGCCACGACATGAGCACTGAAAAGATCTTTCCAAATTAGGGTTATATATGCAATTTCTATACTTGTAGCCAAAATTATGGTCAAAATACCAAAGCACACAAAAAACTGCCTCAAATAAGAAAAGATTATAATTACTTGCGATCTTTACACTGATCTATCAATTAAAGATATCTTAGTGCTAATAATGTGTCATTTGATAACTCAGCATTATCTAAGTCGGATCCTTGCATCAGAAGGGAAGGGTCTTAGGCCCGAATTTCAATTGGGGAATTAAATAATGTGTATCCGAATGGTTTTAGATGTTAGATGGTGGTATTAAAAATATGCATGTGGGCATATTCTTATTCTCACATCTATTGATAAATAAAATTTTAAAAAAAATCCAAAGATTTGATGATTGTGGACAGACACTATAAATGATTTACGTTGGAATGTCTACATTCCACTTTCTCTTGCATTAGTAGAAGTGTAGGTTGAGTTAAACATTGTAGATGGATTCTTGTTGAAATAAAATATTAATGACGGGAGTTTCTGGGATATGTACTACAACGATTGGTAGAAGAGATTTAATGTTGTGATTTTTTATTTTTTATTTTTACTTTAGTTATAATGAATAAATGCCATAGCCTTTATTCGAGAATAAAATAATAGTCTCATGGATTGAAACATGAAAAAGTTGGTTGAAAATAAAATAATAATATAATCAAGTTTCCCATGTCCATGCTATCTGCCTCTCCCTCTCTCATGCTTACATTTCTGGTAGTTGAAATCAGCCAGGCCCAGGCGTGCTTGCTGGTGGTGATGGTCTACTGGCCAGATAGACGACTGTCATTACTTGCTACATTTTTGCTTGGATCTTGGTCCCTGTACCTTTTTTTGGACATAAAGGTAGTCTAATTCTAGGTTTTGGACGTTCTGGGCCAAAAACAATGCAGATCATGAAGTTTAGTGAGACAGAATCAATGGTTGTGATTTTCTCCCATGTCTTGATGCATTTGGTAGACTAGACTAATTAGGATGTGAATTAAAATACAGACCTAATATATGCTTGTTTAATTTGGGTTGGATGTTTAGATAATCATAATATATGATGAGATATTTAGACGTGGTAAATGAATGGTTGTGCACAGGGACATTTATTTAGTTCACTCTATTTTCTGAGTTCTTAAAGTGCTCTTTTGAGTTCTCTCTTCAGGTTATGCTCTTCGTGATAGACACTAGATCGTGGCAAGGGGGAATAGTTTGTGGTGTGAGTGGAGAGAAGATGAATGAACATTTTTATTTATTTTATTTGATATAAATTTGAGAACATATGGTGTAATAAATGTTACTCATTAGACAAATAATGACATCTTTCTTTCATTGTGCATTTATGGTTCATGTGTTATAGTTCATTAAAGCATAATTCAACTTAGGAGAATCACACTCAGGTCATAATAGTGGCATGGGACGCTATTTTGAGTCTTGTCAGGAGAATAAGTGTTAGGGAAATTGCGTGTACAGTATCGTTGGTCATGGCCTACAGGTATTAGGTGGATGCTAAATAAGATCCAAGCATACCCACACAGATCACATGGTCATGCCTAAGTTTTGGGACGAACATGAGAAAGCAACACTTATTGACCACATCCATTTGTCCAGGCGTATATATAACTGACTGCGCCCCTTTCATCTCCACAACGAAATCGGATACTTGCACAATCTAAGAGAGTCCGTTCCTAAAAAAATCATGATCAACCCAAAGAAGCTGTTGCAGATGGCAAGGAAGGGGCAAAAGATTACTGCCCATAGACGAAGAAGAAACTCTCTTTCAAGCCGTGAGGGTGATACAAGCACTTGCATCACATCTGTTGCCGACAAGGGGCATTTCGTAGTTTACACTGTGGAAGGAGTGCGTTTCGTAGTTCCTTTGGCATCTCTTGACAGCCCCATTTTCTTAGAACTCTTCAGAATGTCTGAGGAAGAGTTTGGATTACCATCCACGGGGCCTATTGTGTTGCCTTGCGCTAGAGATTTCTTGGAGTATGCTGTATCACTGATACAAAGAAGCATTTCGAAAGACGTAGAGAAAGCACTGCTGGCTTCTATGGCTACCGACCAAAGCTCAAGAAGTGCCCTGCAGCATGGAGGAGTTTCCAACCAACCGAGACTTCTCGAGGGCTTCTAATAACGAAATTATTGGAGTGTTTTGGCAGAGTTATAGCCATTTTGCAAATTTAAACCACATTTGAGACTACACTATAAATTCAATATATTTTTATTTTTTGAACATTTTTTCTTTGATGTTGAGAATTCCAAGAGTGATGAACTCTGATTTGACGAATTGTCTGGGCAAGTCGGCATACCATTAGTTTCTTACCTCTTCCCACAAAAAGGTGGGAGATGAACACAGATCCTTGATCCCAGTTATCCAGTTGGTTACTGTTCTCGATCGAAGAAGGTTTGGTAGCAATCTGGACGAACCTTATTTTGTGTCATTATGTCTATCATCTGGTTACAAGTAACTCTAAAATCCAGCTCTATTTGGTGCCTTTGATAATGCTATCAAGGACTTGAAATGTACATAACCCATACGAATTACAATAAATAATGTATAGTTCACAATCTAAGCTGTTTCTCATGATGATTTCCTCTTAGTGTTCCTTATCACTCAGAAGAAAAAAGGGGTAATTAAACGCTGATTAGATAGCTGATCTTTTGAGCTGGAAAAAAAAATCCGCTTGTAAGATAACACATTTGAATTGGAGTATCGTTTGGCTTGTGTCTATGACCGGCATGCCGTGTGATTGGTGGCCCACATACCAATTAAAATAAATATTTGGGTATGATTCGTGCGGGTCACAGAACAAAATTATAGATCGAAATCCGTTGATGACCATGTGAAGGGGCTGTACAACATTGACAACTCTCCGTACTCTGTGAGTTGGTTGAGAAGTCGCCCAATTCCAATCATCACATAGCCTATTAAGAAGGATGGAATTACATGGATGCTCCACCCATCCATGCATTTGTCCTTGCCATCTTCAATGCTTTTCAAACAGAGTACCACCACACTCTGTCCAGTCTGGAATCAAATTAGAGGCACATGGTTGGTGGTGGAAGTAGTTTTACTTGTGTTTTACCTTCCTTTTATACTTCATTAAATAAAATGTTATCTTTCTAATCAATTTTTTCTTTCAGTGGTAAGTCTATCATTTCCACTAAAATATCTATTTTTTATGGTTAATCATATTTTTATAAAAAGGATTTTATCTTTATTTTATTCTTTTCTTTTATCTTTATTCTATTATATGCTTACATTACTATTCTCTTGCTTGCATCACTTTTACCTTCAATTTATCTTTTCTTCCCATCTATCTTTCAACTACATAACCTAAACAGCCCTATAGTCTGATTCTCCTTTCTGTCCAAAGGAATAATCTATCACCTCATATTAACCACAAGTTGGGCATCTGATGAGTGTCAATGATCACATGTACCCAATCAAAGATCTTCAACTTCCAAATGAAAAACAGGGGCTGTAAAGTGGTTTACGCTAATTCAAAAACAAATGCTCTAGATTTTTGAATAAATTATACTGGACCCAGAGCAGATTGAGCATGCCATCTTTATTCTATTATATGTTTGCATCACTATCCTCTTGTTTGTATCACTTTTACCTTTATTTTATCTTTTCTGTTCATCTCCCTTTCAAATACATTAAACCAAACGGCCCTAGACTCTTATGCTCCCTCCAATCCGAAGGAACAATCCAGTACTCCATGATTAACACCAAGAAGTTTGAGAGTTTCTGACAAACAAGTGCAATTTATCTTTTAGGCTACATGCACCCAAGATCTTCAACTTCCAAATGAATAAAAGGGTTGTAAAGTGGTTTACGCTAATTCAAAAACGAATGCTCTAGATTTTTGAACAAATTATACTGGACCCAAAGCAGATTGAGCATGCTCCAAAGATAACTATCATGGGACAATCCCGAGCGTTTGGCAGTGCAGAGCAACAAAGACGGGTAAGAAAAGCGCATGACAAAGGTCAATCTGCGGATTGGATGATTGCCGTGTTTCAACACGGAACGATAGCAGCCATGAAAAACCACCACATACTTGGCTATAGATTAACGTTCCAAACAATGCACTGGAATTGTGTGGGATAGACATTGTCAGATTTTTATGGCTGTAATTTCTCTGAGACAGCACTAGTGACGTGTCGGCAAGTTATTTGGCAGCGGTGGGCACTGGTCTTGTGAAGCTTTATTAAGAAAGCTGGGGAACAATGCAACCAAAACCCATGTGATGGGTAGCCCAGAAAACGTTCAGGTTTTGAGCACATGTCTAATTGGTTGAGTGGGTTCGGCTATGTAATGGTGTCCTCGAGAAGATAAGGGACCAGATCCCTTTTACGCAGAGAGTAGTTGTTACATGGATGCAAGAACACGGAAAACTGCCTCCCTGCCTTGACTGTGTCTATGGGATTTCCTAATGAAACCAAAGCTTAGGCTACTCTGAAATGCAATGCCCGTTCTCCGTTGTATACATATCTATCATACTACCTTTTTCCACACAACACGCCCATGCCCTTTGCAATTTGAGATAGTTTAGAACGAAAAGAAATCATGATCACCCCAAGAAGCTTCTGGAGATGGCCAGGAAGAGGCAGAAGATTACTGCCCGAAT
>JAYJMB010037190.1:0-19748 GCA_036873735.1 Pouteria campechiana | reverse complement strand
ATAAAGAAAAGAAATCATGATCACCCCCAAGAAGCTTCTGGAGATGGCCAGGAAGAGGCAGAAGATTGCTGCCCGAATATAAAGAAAAGAAATCATGATCACCCCCAAGAAGCTTCTGGAGATGGCCAGGAAGAGGCAGAAGATTGCTGCCCGAAGGAGGAGGATAAACTCATCTAGCTCTGAGGTCGCGGCAGATTCAACAGCATCGATTGTAGACGAGGGGCATTTTGTCGTGTAAGCCATCGATGGAGTGCGGTTTGTAGTTCCCTTGGCATGCCTTGACAGCCCCATCTTCGTGGAGCTCTTCAGAATGGCTGAAAAAGAGTTTGGGTTACCAGGAAACGGGCCTATTGTTTTGCCATGCGCTGAAGCTTTCTTGGAGTCCGCTGTTTCCTTGATACAAAGACGCGTGTCCGAGGACGTGGAGAAAGCACTGCTGGCCTTTGTAGCTAGCGACTAGTGTTCGAGAAGTGCCCTGCAACATGGACTCGCGAATCAGCAAATATTCTCCGAGGCTTCTAACAATAATGCCTGCGTTAGTTTTTAGGCCGAATTTTGGGCTCTGCCATCTTTAATGTAAATGTATATTAAACACAATTTTGAATAGGGAAAGATTCAATAGAATGCTTTCTATATTAGTTAAAATCTAAAATAGAATAAGGGGCATTGTTGTCATTTTATGTTGAGAGTAGGATTTTAATTATATGAGAGTATACATGTAATTCATAATAAATATCATATTTGAAGTGCTTAAAATTACAATCACTTCCATCTAAGTTATAGATCATTAAATTATATATATGTTTGACAAAAATATTATTCATAAAAAAGTGTGTTTAATAAAAAAAATATTTATAAAATATATTTATGCCAATTTTAATGACTAAAATCTATAATTAATAAAATTATTTATTACAAGATTCAATTTTAAATATTAATATATAATTTTTATAAATTATTAGCTGACAAAAATGATATTTAAAATTCAAACAATAATTTCTAATATCGTTTAATGTCGTTTAATGCCATGTATATGGTTTAATACTATTTAATGTCATTTAATGCCGTCTAATAAGATTTTATGGTAGTTAATAGGCTCTAACAGAAACTAATGATGTTTAATAAAATTTAATAGAAATTAATATAAATAATATTTAATGGCATTTAATACCATTTAATGCCATTTAATAGTATCTAACAAGAGTTTATGGGATAAAGTAATGAGCTTTAATACCAGTTAACAGTATTTAATAGGTTTTAACAAAAATAATGGGCTCTATATATGGGTTCTACTCTCAGCTAACATCATCTAATGAGTTTTAATTTTCAAGCACGTTAGAAAGTTGCGGCCCAGAAAACCTAGCTAACTCTGTCTAATGGTGTTTAACGAGTAGGCCCATTAGATTATTAACATGTCTAATGAGCAAGCCCATTAAGACTATTGGCCCATCTAACAAGCAGGCCTGTTAGGCCCATCTAATGAGCAGGCTCGTCAAGCCTAATTATTCAATGGTACCAGATCCCTTTTTTTAAATATTTTTAAAATGATTCAAGATTTAAAATTTCAAAAATTCTAATTAAACTAATGTTATAAAAAACTCAAAAATGATATTCAATTTATTTCAAATTGATTGAAGATGTTTCAAAAATGATAAAATACTCGTCAAAGTAGGCCCGTAAGAAAAACCCATCTGTAATGACACTGCCCAACTCCTACAGCCCTTGCCCTTGTTGTCACTCGCCATTTTTGCACACTACTACAAGAGCTTAGCACCATCCAACTGCCTATGTAGCAACTACTGTTGGACAGCAACTGTTTGAGCATTCAACAATTAGTTATCTGTTTCCGCATGTTCAGTAAAAGGCTATATCATTTGCACCAGTAAGTAGGTAAGATATGTCTTAACTATAGCAGGTTTGTTTTTTCTAAAATTGTGTCTTGCTTGCAGGAAAAATTCTTCTCATTACTCTCCACATGCACCATAGCAGTAAATTGACATTAAACCTATTTCTGCAGTTGGTTTAGTGTTGTAAATGTTTGCTCTTTATCATGAAGACATGAGTGGATGATCTACCCACGAGCTCTAAGGAAAACACTCTACATCTGTTCTTCTCCACATTTTTTGTTTTCTCTTGAAGATGGAACAATTGCTGAATGGGTTGAGGACAATGATCAATGATGTAAAGGTAACTGAAGTTGTTAAGACCTATATATACGTAGCTCTATTTCTTTGATTCATTATAAGAGCTCATTTAATCTGCATTTGTCATTTTACAATTGTCAATATTGTTTTGGTCAGTTTGCAGGAAACCCAACGATGAATAGAAGCTCATTTGAAGGACACGAACTCGACCACCTCTCAAGTAATGGTATGTATCTAGTGATTGACATTGATTCACTCTTCTCAAGTAATGATATGTCATGTCGAATCCACCGTATCCAATACATTTGATGTGAAATTCCTCAATCTCTACATAGCGTCATCCATAATCTCTGTTGTTCCATCTCATTACTTCCAGTTGTTTGATGAAATTGGTACCATAGAAAACTACATCCATAGATGTTTGCATTCTTCAGTGCCATCTCAAGTAATACGTGAAACAATTACAAATGCTTGACTAATAAGAGAATGAATGGTTATACACTACTTGAGATTAAGGCTCTTTGAATCTTCTATGGAAGATAAGGCAATCCAAACTAACATATCAGCCAATAGTAGATTACGTATTGTGCCAGATGCATCATATGCAATTAAAACCTTCATAAAGCAATCGCTTTTACCATTCTATTTTATATCGAACTAATATATGCTTAGATGTTATTTTTCATCTCTTTTAAACTCTTTAAATGCTAAATCATACATAGATCAAATGATCACCGAGGCCCATTAAAGGGAGGTGATTTTTAATGGACATAGCTATCTGATGGATGTTATTTTTATTAAAAAATGTTTAGTTGGGTGTTATATAAGCCTTTTTGGCATAGTTCACTAGAATCATTATTTTAATTATCAGGAAAGGACAAAGGTTAGGCTACTAACAGACATTCAAATGGTATTCTCTCCATCGCCATGTGATCACAACATCTCTCACTTTTTTTAAGTAGTCATAACAGATCATCTCCATCCTTTGTACAATTAGATTATTTAGCATGGCATTCCGCATGGTCCAACATTGCGGTTCTTTAAAATCTAATCTGTCCATCATGTTAGCCAATGCTCATTTTCTCTTCAACCATATGAATCCTGGCTCTGGCAGAAAATTTCTGCTTGAGCGCGAAGATACAGTGATAATTTCTGATTAAAATGTTCATGAACCTATTTTTGTGATATACAGTTTCTTTTCATGTATTAAAAATGATATGCATTTGGCATCAATTGAGTTATGGATGATTGAATGATCAATATAAATTAACAAGCAGCAAGACTGTTAGGTTTTTTAGGATGACTTGGAATGTAGAGGACAGTGATGTGGTTTGGGGTGCCACTTATGGATGACACACTTCTTGTCATGTTTTTCTCTCCTTATTTTTGAAATCCTCTATTTGAAACACGCAACTAGATGGCTTCATAGGTGTCAGCATTCAACAAGTGATGTCATTTGTGCTATTAGACCATTAATCTTTATTTTTTCAAGCATAGGAATTAGAGAGACAGATTCAAGAGCTGCAAAACAAACAAGTGATGAATATTGCAAAATCAACACCTTCTAATTGTAAGGCTGATGCAATTTTGAATAAGAAATATGAGTTTGAAATGGATGATTCTAAAGGTTCCAATAATATGCAAGTGGTTTATGCTTGGTCACTCAAGGTTGGGGGCATCAGGCCACCGCTAATATATGCATGGCCATACAGGAAGACACCAATGCTTGATATTCATATTTTCAAAGCCATTGTAAGCATTATATATGCATATACATTATTGTCATTTGTCATCAAATTGTACCTTTTATTGCGATATCCCCCAAATTTTATAGATGTATAATGACATTTGTGCTCATTATTGTGAAGCCTAATCCAAATCTACTTCACCATCAAGAAAACAAACCATTTGATTATGTGGTAGAGGATGTGGACAAATTACCTTTGGTTGAATAGGCCCTTGACCCAACTAATTGCCTTGCTAAGTAACTTATTTTTCATCAATCTTTCTTCCAACATAAATTCTGTTTTGTTGATCTATAATTAGTGGATTAACATGTGTACTCATCAATTTTTTATAGGAGATCTTATTTGAGCTGTATGCGGTGATTATTTCTCGTGTAAAGATGCAATCTATAGGTCAAGATATATTCATAGATAACACTGTAAGAATGCTTATATATTTAGTGTTTGAGGTTAGCGGCAATGTGCTTATACTTATAATTTTTTGATTATTTATGTAGATTGTGGACGCATATATGAGCATTATGAATTTTCATCAATGTGAAGGTTGCCCTGGTGTAACACGTCATTATTTCAACTCCTTTGTAGGGGTAAGATGTTTGTTGATTGGTATGCAAAATATTTAATATACATCTACACTTAATTATGCTCGAACTTTTAACTAGTTTACATTTAAAGTAAAGGCTCTTACTAGGGATGATGGATGGGATTGAGGTAGAATATTCAGTTAATGTCCGTCAATATCATATCCTCAATGCTAATTGGGCATTTATTCCAATCCAATATCATGATAAAACATGGATTATATATGGAATTGACTTGATCCTTGGTGAAGTGCATTGTTTGGATATATGTGATGACGGTCTAAATGAATGATATTTTGAGACATATAAATGGGTGGTATGATCATTACCTATGTCTGGGTTAGGTTTTTGTTTACATCGGTAATTCATAGACACTAATATGCATTCTTGTGTTGTTTCGTAGTTGAGTTTTTTTCTTTAAAAAAAAATGATGGATCGAGGTGATGAGGTACGTGACCCATATATGTTTGAGTTATCTTACGACACAGGACCTGTAGATTGTACATGGTATGACACAAAAGACTTATGTGGAAGTTCATTTCATACTTCTTCAAAAAAACTTGTATTACAATGCCAAAAATTTGTAGGTCTATCTAACAAGCAATCTGTTATTTGTGATGCAGCCTAAATTCTAGTATCTAAATGTTACATATGATAGAACATTACACGGGACCTTGTTCTATGCGATTAAGTATGGTAGGACACTCATCTACCCAATTAATATTTCTTTTATTCACCCCATTTAGATGTGAGCATTGTCTACTCCATCCATCCATTAACTTCTCATGGATTTTATTATGAATAGGATATGATTCCATTCATTTGTAAACATATTGGAGCCACTTTGCTTTTTAGTCAATTCAATATTCATGCCATGAAGAATGCTATGCGTTGTAAAAATTGGTTTGCTAGATGTTGATCCACTATATTTTTATTGTAACTCGCCTTATTCAGCCTGTTGCGATGGATAGGTGTGAAAAATGAAAAACATTAGTATATACCTGGTGTTCGTACATAGTTAAATGATGATTCTTGTTTAGAAAAAGATTTCAAAAAAATACATATATCTAATTATTTTTAGAATTCTATTGTGGATGAAAAAGATCTCTCATTTGAATAAAAATCTATCATTATCAATATGATTTTAAAAAGCTTGAGAAGGATTTGATAGGCAATGCTTGTAATTTTCATTGATGTGTAGACTTCAGTCATGTCATTAATTTATGTACGATAGCTGTGAACATGCGATTATAAGCACTTCGTTAGCAAATGTCCATGAATAATGCTGCTTGTTAAGTTTACATTTACAAAAAAAAAGCTAAAAAATATCCCATGTCTCCTGTTTTCACACCCCAACCTAATTGATGGACTAGGTGCAGTTGTGTATCATTTGTGTGTAAAGATGCATGCACTTAAGCCTGATAATAAGTAGAACGTAGCCTCTTTTACGGATTGAACAACAATCTTATCTGAACCAACATATAGACCAAACAAGTTGCAAAAAAGCTTGAACTAAATAATCTGAACCAACAGATAAACCAAACAAACTCAACAAGCCTGAACCAAACAATCTCATCAACAACTAAACCATTAGCCCAAGTTGCAAAAAGCATGAATCAAACAATTTCATCAACATTTGAACCATTGGCCCAAATTGCAAAAGCCTAAACCAAATAATCTCATTAACATCTGAACCTACATGCACGCACTCAAGCCTAATAATAAGTAGATGGTAGCCTCTTTTATGGATTAAATGATAATCTCATCTGAACCAACATCCAAACTAAACAAGTTACAAAGAGCCTGAACCAAACATTCTCATCAACATCTGAACCAAATATCTAAACCAAACAAATTACAATAAGCCTGATCCAAACAATCTCATGAACAACTAAACCAAATAAATTACAAAAAGCCTAAGTGAAAGAATCTCATTTGAGCCAACTTCTTTTGTCTTTCATTGCCAATATCATTATTATTTCTTATATTGAGTTACATATATAAATATGTAAAGATGCCTTATTGAGGCAGAGTACCTCCACTTATCTGTCTTACATTGAGTTGCATAAAGAAACATGTAAAGAGACACTCTCTAATAAGGCTTATTCAGAGAGGGATGCCTCTATTTAGATGAGTTAGAGCACTTTCACTTACTTGTCTTCCCTTTTGCTTTGGTGGCCATCACACATACTTGCTTATAGAGTTCATTTTCTGGATGGCCTATGATGTAAGCTGCATAATGATGCCTCCACATTCCGATATCAATCTATTATAGGAGTGAATTCAATAAAAATCATTATGTTCAACTCTCATAAGAAAATAAGTATGGTGAAAACTTCTTTAAAGGAGATGGAATTACTTAATTATATGCAGTGGAGCCATTCCCTACGAAGCACTGCATGTTGTTAATCGTGTAAATTCCACAACCCACACTGCACATATATTTGATAAGTGTCAATAGCAGAAGGAAGGGGAGAAATGTATCTGTTGAGGAATTCAACACACCCATTAGTCTGGTGTGGCATTACGGAAGCCATCATTAACGCCCATCTTGTCAAATCTTTTAGGTTCCCAATATCTATAAAGATACACTCTAAAGCCTGTGTCTATAAATTAGTAAACTTGTCATCATGAGCTTCACAGAAAGGTCAGAAAAAAAGCATTAAACACTATCATATGAAAAAGAGGGATACCACTTGTGAACCCAAATGCTCCATTCTCTAACTAGCTCTATAATGAAGGGAGTCTAGAAAGTAGACTTTCTGGCATAATAGGTCTACTACAAATGAAAACCAAGCATCTTTGCATATGGGGAGTATAATCTATCACATGAAATTTTCTGGGATCATAACCAGGAAGTAGAAAAA
Source organism: Pouteria campechiana (assembly GCA_036873735.1). NCBI lineage: Eukaryota > Viridiplantae > Streptophyta > Magnoliopsida > Ericales > Sapotaceae > Pouteria > Pouteria campechiana. The sequence goes on along the minus strand of JAYJMB010037190.1, from coordinate 12,411 downwards.
GTTAGATTAGTATAAGACATTCTACTATAGTGAGTATTTCAAATTATCACCCATCCTGCATCGCCAAGGTGACATTTTATCATTTTCAGCATATAAAGCATAGATGGAATAGATCCATCACGTGTAAGGTATGCCTGCAAGAGACCAAACAAGAAGAGTTTAGAGTAAATGAGTTAGGATAGGTTCTACACCACTAGAAGTTAAGACTGGTAGCATTGGTTTTCATCTCACCATAACCAGAGAATAAAAACATCATCTTTGAAACCCTTTCCTTGTAGACATCTAATCGGCATGAGCTAGCAGGATATATGCATCCATGACCTAGTAGTAAGATAATAAGTATGATGAAGACTCGTGACGTTTCCATAATGACCAACCATTTAAAAAAGAACATATCGTTGTACTAAGCTCATGTTCCGATGCTAAGATATGGAAGTCCTTGTGAGTCAAAACAATGTCTCCACACTCGAATAGACATTCACTAGTAAATATGAATACATATAGAAATGAAGGTTCATGCACGATCATTCATAACACAAATAAATGCGAGTAAAGATAAATCACTAACGAAATCACTCACCTAATATCACCATGCAATGAGAATGCATAATGAACCAATTGTTCATCTACCTCACTCATCTTCTTAAGGTTCATGGTTTCAACATAAGTTAGGATGCTATTCAAAATACACATTGACTAATGAATAGAACTTACTTGTATGTAATGTAATTAAACACATGGTTATACTTTACAAACCAATCGGATTTCATCTTCAGTGATGTTGGGTCTCTTAACATGTGTCACTGCAGCCTCCTTCCATCGCTTTCCCAAAGTTTTGTAAAGTGACTTCAACAACCTTGATTCTCTGGTCTGCGTACTACTTCTCCACAAGAAATCTTTAGAAGGAAGTGTCTGTACCTCTAGACATGGTAGTTCTTCCTCTGAACTGGTTTTTGTCTCATATACATCATCATCATTGGTGGCGACACCACTTTGGCTACATCCAGCCCCTAATGAAGATGGTTGAGGCAATTTCAGATGGCCATCCCCTTGTGCCATCTTCTATTCTTATGAAGTGAGAAAGAGCTAAAAGATGGAAAATAAACAAATGCATAAAGTAATACACAAAGATAATACTGAGCCTAAATCTACCTCGTTGTCTCTTCTATTTTTTATCCACCCAACTATAGTGGTGAGAACCTATACTCAGGCAAGTAGTATAAACAAAAGAGAGTATAAAGGATTAAAGCAATGGCATGCAAAAAGACATAAGTGAAAAGATAAGTTTTTCTCACCTCCAACTATACTTTGAGCATTGAATTTTGGCACATAGATTGCTCCAACTTCTTCTTACACTCCTGTTTTTAAACGCAACAAGACAATTTAACATGCAATTAGTCATTGGAATGTAGTTAGAAGGTATGAAAAGGTAAAACTTCAAAAACTCACTACCTTCGTTCCTTTCTTCAAGGCTGCGATATGCTTCTCATAAGTGTCATGATCAACCCCACAAATTGTACCTATAGTTGCAATGTTATGTTTTAGAGCAAGATGGAATGAAGAGCAGTACAATTGCCATGTGATTACTTAGAGCTATATGGAATTGAGAGGTAACTCACACTGGGTACTTAGTGTAAATTGCTCGACCTCTATATCAAATTTTACCTGCACAAATTCCTTACTAGCAGAGGTTGTATCGAGCAATAAATTCACAACAATGTCATCATCTGCACCTTTTGGAACTTCTTCAACATCCTCATTTTCCACTTTGGCTGCATGGGATTCTTCATTTGGTGAATTATTTCTGACTGTTCCGAATCCTCCTCCATTTTCTTCATTCCCAACAAATGGGCCTTTAACATGATCTATCCAACAAACATGAAAAATTATGCATAAACCACATTCATACTATGCAAATCCAATGCTTTGCCCTCTTTCTTGTATGTAATAAAAGCTATTTATATCTAACATATCTAAGTGTGATAGTGGCGAGTATGGAATACATTATAGTATCCCATTCATCTGGTCATCTATAAGAGAATGGCCTCAATGGCTTAGACTGACACAATCAACTTACCTAAAATGTGCATTCTACTGGTGATGTTTTGAATGTTAATACTCTGGTGAAAAAGAAAGGGCCTCTGATATATCAGCCAGATCTTTGGTTCCTCATTTGGGTAAAAGGGTATGCTAATGGATTTAACCCCATTGCATCCAAGTCAACAATAGTGACCACAGTAGTTGGAGTATCTAGGCATGAGTATACAAATAGACTTAGAACATTTGGCAGGGACAGGAGATGAAAGGTTGGGACTAGTCAGCCTCCCTCTTTGAAATAGACTTAAGAACATTTCAGTACTTTTACAACATTCATTTCAATCCCAGTTAGGCTTTTCTATATTTGATATGAAAAGCTGGAGTTCGAAAATCCCTTTTACCAATCACTCATTTGGGCATATCATATATCTAATCTTAGAATGTTAAGCCAAAATCCCTTTTACCAATCACTCATCTGGCCATATCATATTTCCAATCTTAGAATCAATACCTTCTTTAGCTTTTGGGCAAAGTTTTTCTATTTTACGTCATTTCAGTCACGGATGTTTTGATGGGTATAACCGTACAAGGCAAGAATTCAACACCTTCACAGGGTGGTTCCCAACTGAGTTAAAGAATTAAATTAGAATAATTTCAGAAAATAAAAACAAGGGTTTAATGGAGTTTTCATGATAAAGACATGGAAAATCTCAATCTCTGATCCACAGGCTTTAGCCAACCTTGAGCCATGGATGCCCAAACTCAAGCTAAGCCCCAGCTCAAGAAGAGTAAACTGGTTGCAGATATCCCTTACTAGGGCCCCATTAGACCATTTGGGTGGGTTGGCAAATAGACAGGCCAATATTCGGGTCATGTGATGTGAAGATTCTAGTTGTTAAATAATAGCATCTGTCCATCTTATAAAAGTATTAACTTAGTAGGATTAGAACTTGTATAAGGAATCATAATAGGGTTTTGGGCAATATCTTTAGTATGAAGCTTCACACAATCCAAATATATTAGAGTATATTGTTAGGGGATTTGTATCCTACGTTGGTTGTTTCGTAAGATTAAGCAGCTATACATAGCTCTATATACATGTATCATCATGGATGAAAATACGTATGAGGTGAAATCTTAGAAATATTTGTTTTTATTGGGCCATGACTGAGGTAACATTTGATCATGTCTATTTGAATTAATCAAATTCTCATTTCACTAGAGATGCATTTGATAAAGTGAAGAAGAAAGAAATTTTGTTTGATGTGGTATTTACTTATATCTAAGAATTATAATTTTCTTACATTATAACTTATATTTTTCATTATTAATTATAACATTATAACTTATATCTAACAATGATTTTGCCATATTGTTCTTGTCATTTCTTTTGTCAGTTTGACAAATAAAATAGCAGTTGGGAACAACATCCACAACCTAACCCAAAAATATGGTTTGGCTACTGTTTTGGGTTTAACATATTCTCAAATGGTGCATCCAAACCTGGCATCTGATCAATTGGATGACTGTGTCAAGCATTATGCAAAATGCTAAATCTACTACTAATGGCTAAGCAAACTTGTTGATAGATTCTCTCCCAATAACAAAAGAGGATTCAAAACCAAACTCCATAGCATGAAGAATAAGAATAACCATATTAGATGACTGTTATTACCTTGTGATAGTGTGCTCTAGTTGAGATGCAAAGATGCAATTGAAGTCGTCGAAGATGGTTGGAGACTGAAGGGAGGATGGATTTGGGGCTGCTAGTATTGTCGCCTTATTGTTGTTGCTGTTGCCTCACTACCGCTTGTGATGAGTCAAAAGTCGTGACGAGCTTGGGGATTGGAAAGAAATCTAGGGTTCAACTATTTGGGGAGAGGGTTGAAGACATGAAAGGGGAGGTTTAGGGATTAGACATGCGAGACAGCCCCCTACTCGCAAAGACGCAGTTGAAGCCGTCGAGGATGACCGAAAATCGAAGGGAGGAGGGATTTTTCTTCACTACCAGAGGGGTTTTCTTTTTCACCATAAGAAGGGTTTTCTCATTCGCCGCAAGAAGGGTCTTCTTCTTCACTGTTAGAGGGCCAAAGGGTGCTAGTGTCGCCATTGGTGTTAGGTCAAAAACCCTATCGAGTTCGGGGTTTGGGAAGAAATGGAAATAAGGTTTCGTTTCATAAGAGGCTTATAGGCACAGGAAGGGGATGAAGATAGGGACAAAATGGGGAGTGGGTTTAGACATGCGAGGCAGTCACGCCTCGCCCTGCTACTCGCATGCATAACTGCCTTCTTGCCCTTTGCATCATTGACACCGAATCTACCACACATCTAAAATCCAACGGCCCAGATCTAAGGTCTACTTTAGTTGAAGTAGAAAACTTTGTACTCGAACTGGCACCTTTTGAATTAATATTTCTTTACTTCATTTTCTTACTTGAGCGTTGAAAAACTCGAGTTACAAAACCCGAGTGTGGTTGAAATTCGAAATACATCTTCACTGCGTCCTTGTCCATATATTTGTAATTTTTATTAATTATAGTTAGTTGCATTTACATAGCAATACGGCATACCTGGGCCTTCGAGTCAATCCCCTCTAACCCATTATTTGGTTCATCTGCGGTCGCTCATGGGATCATTAATTCTCCCTTTAATCTGGAAAATTAAGTAAATGGGGTGGGATTTTACCCAAGAATTGAAAATTGCTGAAGTCCGTTCTGTCTTTCATAAGGGCTACGTTTGTCCAACACCCAAATTTACAATTTGGATCCATTAATAAGTTCAGCCATTTGAATAAATAACCCTCCCACCCAGTCAGGATTTCAAACATTATTGAAAGAGAAGAATGCAGACCAGTTTAAGCTCATTCGAAATCAAATTAATTAATGATCCCAGATAATTAAAGACCATATGCTGATTGACCATGTTGCAAATAATTCGATCATGGCATAACTATAAGAATTATTGAAAGAACCCGATACAGGATACAGTTTATCTCGATCCAACCTAAAAAAATAGTGCCTCGTAGCGGTCCGTTTCATCCGGATCAGCTGACACGGGCTTACATAGGCGCCTATACCCGTCAGCCATGTCAACCCAAGTGGGAAACGATACTACAATGGCCTGTCGGCCGTGTTTGGTCCTTTTTTTTTTTTTTTTTTTTTTTTTTAACTTTGACCGGTAACCCTTCCACGTTCTAAACATTTTTTGAGGCTAATAGGGTTGTCCATATAGATAAAAGCAAAGTCTGTTTAGATCATTTAGGGTTGATTTGGAAAGATTATTCGAGTTTTGGGAAAATAAAAATTAGGGATTTTAACCAACAAATCCCTTTTGTTTTAAAATCTGAGTTGATTTTGAAACAGAGAAAAGAAACAAAATTGGAAGTTTTGGATCTATGGTGGAATTAAGACTTCAACTTTTTATTTTTTACTTTGAAATGGTATATTTTTCTATTCTATCTCCTTCATATTGCATATAATTTTGATTTCTTGTGAAAATCCAATCTTCAAGATTCTGGTTGATTTCATTTGATTGTTATTTTTTATATTTTAATTTTATTATTTTATAATACTTTATAGGAAAAAGTCAGACTTTTTATAAATTCGGAAATATAATTTTTTTATTATATATATAATTTTTTAGTGTTATTTAGATCAATTCTAATCTTTACATCATTTTTTAAAATTTTTATTGATTCTGAAAATCTTAAGATGCTGAGTAATCTCAATTGTTCATGGATGGGTTTTGAATTCCTTCCCCTTGCAATAGGAAAAAAAAAATGCTCATGTGAAGACCATACCGATCTGATATTATGAGTATATTAAAAGTCTTCCATAAAATATTTGAGCGTTTATCTTGTAGGCGTGATATTTGTCTGGACCATCCATCGAATGTAATTAACAATTTCATCATGGAGTTAAAATGCAAAGACCAGATTGACTGCAGTAGATGTCTGGGGAAGGATCTTGTCCATTCATGTTGAGGGAGTCCTGTTTCTATTCCCTATTAAGCAAGAAAATTTATTTCATTATGTCCTAATAATCGAATATCAAGGGGTAATAGAGACTCTCCAATTTATTGGATCTGTACCAGAAAGGACTGACCGAAAGGCATGTTCAATATCTATTTACCTGAAGGTCCGATTAGAATTTCGTGCTACTGTAAAACCCAATTAGATCTAATTATTGAAACAAATTCATATGATTAAACCCCTTTTGGATTAGTGATGTAGACCGCGCATGCAGAATAATGTTATTTCCGGAGTTTGTCAGGGATGCCGTATGGCTTGATAGATGCTCCACCTAACTTGGGCCAATATGTTTGAACTTCGAATGCTATCGATTGGTGGAGAAGTTAAGACCACCAATCAGCACATGGCCCTGCATCCCTTGCAGCCCAACATGAGAAAGCATCACTTGAGTCAGTTGGCCAAGCCACCTTGCATGCGCGACCTGACCACGCAAATTGCCTTTTACCTCAATTCAATTGTCCATAGCCATTGACTCGATTATTCTAATTAACCTGGTAAATTAACAAATAATTTTTCCGATCCCAGTAACAAGTGGGCTGGGATTTCACTCAAGAATTGCAAGTTACAAATATTCTACTTTTGTTCCCAGCCAACATAAAAATCTGCAAAAATTTGGTTCCACCGAGTGACGGTGTGCTAATTAAGAATATGCAGCGCTGAATAACATTGGAATGCAAATAGACATTTGGATTCTGAGGATGCTGTTTCTTTGAGACAATTAAGATTGTAGAAGAGTTGGAAAGCGGTTAGACAAGGAGCAAGGCATACATAAACCATGTGACTGGTGGGCCAGAAAAAGGCTCCAGTTTTGGACATCTTTCTAATTGGTTGAGTAGTCTCTGCCAAGCAATCCTCTCCTGCCAGATAAGGGACCAGCTGATAGATAGAACGCAATCATTTTCACTCCGCGTGGAGAACCAACAAACGGCAGGGACAGTACGGCAAATGGTACTGGGTCTACCTTCATTATGTGAACTGCAGGATGGAATCAAAGCATGCCCACATGAGAAATAGCTTATCCTAATGGGAAATCACATGGTCATGTAGGCTTCGTGGCGTAACATGTGAAAGCTGCACTGCAATGCAGAGGCCTTTCCCATTGCAAATATATATATAACTCATTCTCTTTTCAAGCAACGCAACCAACCCTTTGCAATCTAAGAGAGTTCGTAGTGAAAAAAAAAAAAAAAAAACGAACAAACATGATCAACCTCAAGAAGCTTTTGGAGATTGCAAGGAAGATGCAGAAAGCTCCTGCCCAAAGGAGAAGAAGGTCATTTTCGACTACAGACGCTGCGGCAGATTCAAGCAAGTGCACAACATCGGTTGTTGACAAGGGCCATTTTGTGGTTTATAGCATAGATGGAGTGCGTTTTGTAGTACCCTTGGCTTGTCTTGACAGCCCCATATTCATAGAGCTCTTTAAAATGTCCGAAGCAGAGTTTGGATTACCATATGACGGGCCAATAGTATTGCTATGCACTGCAGTTTTCTTGAACTATGTTGTTTCTTTGATACAAAGAAGCGTGTCCAAAGATGTAGAGAAAGCGTTGCTGGCTTCCATGGCCACATGTTGTTGCTCAAAAGCTGCCTTGCAACATGAAGGACTTGCCAACCAACGATTAATCCTCCAAGGCTGCTAACTGCTGAAGCTCCATGAGTTCTTTTAACCAAAATTGTACCCACTTTCAATTTTAACATCAGTGTATGTGCCACACAAATTTATGCCAATCTTTCTCTTTACGTCATTTATTCTTCTAACGATGAAGCATATGTATGTTCTCTGACCTTTAAATTTGTTCCCCTCGCAAAAAATTAAAAATTAAAAAAAAGCAAGAATTTTTTTTTCATTATTATTTTTTTGGTATGATCATAACCAGCGGATAGAATGCTCTACAAAAGGACAATCCTTGTCTATCCTGCCAGTAAGTATTTTGCATGATCTGGACCATTCATCTGGCAGGTGTGAATGTACTAGCCAATAACTATTAAAGTGACATGCATAAAATGGAATTAACAATCCCTTTATCGACATGAATTGCAAGACTGATTACAAGAGGAGTCTGAACACCTATGACACCACTGATCTTGCAGATCATTGTGGGAGTCTTGTTTCCGTTGCCCGTTCATCCAGAAAACTAAAATGATCGCTTGCATTAAGGAGTAGATTTGACTTTCAATGTAGGTACCAGAAAGAACAGAACAGAGCCCCGGGATCTTTGTTTATCTTAAATTTCTGCTTGTTTCTTGTTTCCACTTGTTTGTTATTGCTATTAGAAGTCACTTGAAACTGACAACTATAACCATTTGATAATGGAATAGGGAATAACTGGTTCATAGATTAAAACTAAATTGGATCAGTGAGGTAGACCGTTCGTAATTCTTGGCCTGCCTTTATTTCCTACTTTTGCCAAACTGAATGTTGAGATGAATTTAATCATTCTGTTGGAAAAGCCATGGGCGATGCCCAGCATAGCAAAAAAAATCACAGATATTCCTACCAAGTACACCAGTGATCAGCTTGTGATGCCACCACTAAATCATGCAAATTTTTCATACAAATCACTTAATTAAAAGGACACACCAAGCATTTGGTACTAATCGTCCCATACGACTCAAATATTAATTGGTCATTTGTCATGACTTAAATATACCCCTAAGAAAATTTCCAAAACATCACCGTATGGATGTCCCTATCCATATCACCATAGGAGACAGAATTCGTTGATATTTGATATAGTATATGAGGTTATAAATGATCAATCTCATTTGCGATTTATCCTCCTTTAATTTTAACTAGTAATAGCTATAGAATACTAGTAGAAAATTCTAACATAGATACCCGTCATTCAGTTGTGCCATGATACGTTAAATTCCAAGTTTAATTGAATATCTTTTCCGGCTAATATGCAGTCCTCTAAGTATAGGATTTTGGATGCGTATTTGCCTGGAATCCTCCTCTAGGTAAGAATCCTCATTCCACTTGTGTACCAATTATATATGCATCCCTAGTTATGCACCTATACTCAATTATAAAATAATCAGGTATGCAACACCTGAAGATAAACTCTCTTTTTTTATTATTTATACATCTTACTAAGGTCCATTATTGAAAGTGTTGGAGTGATACAAGTATCAGGACCATCCCCGGCACCTTTTGGCATTTTTTATATCTTGCAATATCTTTATATATAGGATTTTAACGCAAACATAAAAGTCATGGAAGATATTTAGCCCTGCGATTTCGGTCTTATTGTTATTAATATAATATTCTCTCCAGAGCTTACTCTCAATACTCTCACCCAACAGAAATACGATGCGAACTGCATAAAAGGTATTTGTCTTGGATTATTCTTTTCACGTGTGAGACTTATGGGACCCACACACGCAAATTTTTTAGCCCACCGATCATGCTAAAATCATCCGTACATGATGCGTCACGTTATGTTAGAAATTATGTTGAGAATTATGCATGCGTTTAGCTTTTACATGCTGAAAATTATGCATAAAAATTGAAAATCATTTATTTATGCATAGATATGGAGATCAATTGCATCACCACGTGCTCCTTCAAAATGCACCGCACGGAACCCACACCGCATCTCTCTATTCACGCACTTTATCGCATCGACTATTTAGAGTTTAAGCATTTACCAGCCATCCACGTATCGATCCAGATTGGCTGGATCAAAATCTGTTCACATTGGAAACAGCACCGAACGCCCCTGAAGATTCCTAGAAATTGGTTTGCCGCGTATGGATGCACTCACGCACATGTCCCCTCAACTCTGTTCACCAGTTGTGTGTGGGTTGGGATGTTACCGCCGTGAACAGTGTTGATATTTGCATACTCAATGCGTAACGTCAATTGGTTTCTACCTAGGATCCCTTCTTAGGGTCGAACGTAAATAGGAGCGGGCATGCTGTTTACCACTATTCACGCAACGCACTATTTGTTAGAATTCAGTGGCTGTATTTTTACTGTCTATGCACTCTTTTATACTATTTTTCACTGCTTGCATGCTGTCCAGGAACTGTTTGTTACTGTTTACTATGGTTAGGAGCTCTAACACACGTACCAAAAATAAAAATGAAAGAAAACATAAGGAAAGTGAAAACAGGAATATATCGGAGACTATGGACCCAACGAGAAAGAAACATAATATAACCCTAACTATTCTATTCGGGACCAACTGTTCCAAAAAATTGTTATAACTATAGAAAAGGGCAGGAATGAAATTACTCTTATCCAAACAACACCGTACTCTAACAGAACCTAAAATAACAAGGACAGGGCCTTCACAGCAATGCCAAAGAAGATTGTTTGGTTCTGGAAACACTCAACTCAACCCCATAGGCAACAAGTAGAGTTGAAATGCGTCCTTGACGCCATCAGAAATATGTAGGTAGGATCTCTAAACTATCATTTGGAGAAGGAAGAGAAATTGATTTAACGGCCCTAAGGAAAAAAACACTATTAGAGAAGAACAAGATGAAAGCACAGAGCTAGGGGAGAAGACAAAAGCACTGGAAATGATTTTTCACCTTCGCAGTGGTGCTTTATGGACACCTCCTCACTAAACCGCTTAGGGTTCCGTGCAAATCGGAGGATTGCCAGTATGGGATTTTGTAAAAATTGAAAATCGGCACCACATTCCTGCCCCTTCGCATGCCACGTATATGTGGACAAATGAGGTATCGAAGAGTTATGCCTGTACGGATAAAGCTGTTCTGAAATGACCACTGAGAGAATTCAAAAAATGCTAAAAAGGCACAAAAGGACAATCAAACCAAAGGCTTCCAGATCTCCCAGAGTGTTCTAATTCATGAAACCGGCCATGAGGCATCCTCCAAAATGCTATAATTGGCAAAACCATTCCAAAGGCTCCCAAATCCCTTAGAGCGAAAACGGTCCAAAGGTTTCCAGATCTCTCAGAGAGAAAATGGTCCAAAGGCTTCCGGATCCCCCAAAGCATTCTAATTCTCGAAACCGGTCACGAGGCATCCTTCGAAATGCTATAACCTGCGGAACAGGTTCAAAGGCTCCTGGATCCCTAGAAGCATTCCAATAGACAGAACCAACAGTGAAACAAGTATGCTTCACTAAAGCCCACACAAACACTAGAATAGAGCTGTGTTAGAAGTGTTACTCAAGGAAAAGTGTGCACCAAAAATTGAGCGACTAAGAAGACTGGCTCCGCCAAGACCTCCCTAGGGGGGGACTGGTATTAGGAAATTCTAACACAGATACTCAATTATCCAGCTAGCATTATACCATGTTAGATCTCAATTCTGTTAAGATACCTTTTTTAGCTACTATGCAGTCCTATAAAACTAGGACTCAAGATGCGTATCTTTCGAAATTCTTTTCTAGACAAGAATCCTCATCCCACTTACATACAGGCTACATTCGCATCCGGCTATGTACCCTTACTCAAATATAAATATACTCAGGTATGTACCTTGAAAATACAAGCTCTTGCTACTGTCCCTATTATCACTAAAAGAGTTTCATTTACTAACTTGAGCATCAAAGTGTTCACGTCAGGAACACCCCCAAGTCCTCTGACCTTTGTTCTAGTCTTGCAGGATTCAAGGCGGAATTTTCTTGAGAGCCACATCAACATCCCGTTTGGAGATGACCCAAAGAACTGCTATTCACCATAAATACTGTTCATGTGCAACAATATCCATGTAAAAGTTTGTTTCGATGAAATATATGTCCTTAAAACTTAGATTTTAGTGGTTAAATAATCATTCTAAATATTTTTGGATAGTCTAGATTCAATTATCAAAAAGATTGCTAGATTATGAGACATTAGTGAACACCTATGGAGTGATAAGATTTTTATGCAATTAGAAATACTTAATCCATAAATTGAATTAATGACCACTGATTTTACCCAGTTAAAACACAATATCTAAGGTCATTTATTTACATCATGTTTGCGTTATTTTAAACATGCTAAAAATTTTTGATGCTCTAATTTTTACATGCAAATTATTATGCATGCGCTGGATTATGCTTGCTGAAAACTATGCATACATTAAATTACACCCACTGATCATTAAACATAATAATTAAAAACTATTTATTTATGCAATCATGTTTTAAATTATGCATATAGATCGGTTTTTGTGAATAAATCCAGTATTTTCACTGTTGCAGGTTGACATGGAAGGACGGATCTAGTATTTTTAAAATTACGAGTTGTTATGGAAGGACGAGTTCAGTATTTCTAAAATTGCAGTTTGTCACAGAAGGCTGATTTATATTATTTATTATTTTGAACCAACAAATCAAAATATCCTGGTGCTATCTAATTTATTTGCCTTTTTATGAT
>JAYJMB010037179.1:0-33730 GCA_036873735.1 Pouteria campechiana | reverse complement strand
TGGCTTGGGCTTTCTCTTATAGGTCTTAGAGAAGGAATCTCTATGAGGGGGAAGTGGAGGCTTGGGTTGAGATGATGATCGGGTAGAAGAGGGCTTGGGTGGTTTGGGAGATGACTTGGGTCTTTTTGGTAGAGGTGGAATGAAAAATGGATCCTTTAGGATTGCTAAAGGAGGTTCATGAGTATATGCTATGGGTCCACAGTTTGAAACATAGATGAAGTCAATGCGCTCTCAAAATTCTGGGTCTAGCAACTTAGGAAAGACTATAGGAAGCCCTTTCAAGAGGTTTTCTGTATTTACATTCATCCTAGCTATATACTCTTGTTGGTACATGGTTATTTTGGAGAGAGGAGCTTTTTTGTGTTCTTTTGGAGGTGGAATCCTTGGCTTCCTCTTGGATTTTAAAGAAGATAGATGGGTTGAAAGTTTTGGTTTTGGGATGGCAAGTGGTTTTTGGGGGTTTTGGCTTTGGTAGAAGGAGGTGGTGAAGTTTTTGATTTTGTTGAAGGGGCTGGATGAAACTGGATCTGCCATATCTTATTTTGGATAGAAGTATCAAAAAGCTAAGGATATGGGAGAGAAAGATTATCAGCAATTGCCTCTAAATTGGCATTGTTGTAGAATGAGAATTCTTCCTCTATGAGAAAAAAGATTTGATGAGGACCGGAGGGAGATGAAAAAATGGTTCTGGGTTGTTTTGAAGATGGGAGTAAGTGAAGAAGTTTCTCAGAATAATTTTGAAGGATTGAGTCTCTATTAAGAATTTGAATTTTGTAGCCTTTTGAAGTCAATGGTGGATCAGAAAGAAATTGAATCCTATGTAGAATGTTAGGATTGTGATTTCTGTGAATGGCAATTCATGAGGGGATAGAATTATGGATTGTGAGATAAACATCTGAGAAATTTCTGAATTGATTTCTGACTTACTCCTATACCCAAAATATGTCATTTTGATTTGGTTTGAGATACGAGTGAGAATGTTAAGATTATCATAAACTGGTTTCAGAGAAGATTATGGAGGAGTTGGAGTTTTTGGTTGACGAATTATGGGTGAGTTCCATTCTGGAAGAATTTGGTTGATTCATTGAGGAAATAGTTCTCCTAACAAATAGAGATCCTTTTCAGTAAATTCTAGATCATCATAGGATCCTTGAGGAAGAAAGTACCATTTAGGAATTCATACTGTGATATACTTTCCATATCTAATGATAGCTCTATGGAGATTGGAAAGATAATCCTCAGGCAGATTTGAAAGGGGAACTGAAGGAGGTTGTGCTCGAGGAGGGAGAAATAATTTTAGTAGGTTCACTCTCAGGTTGAGCAACCTCTCAAATTACAGGAGATGGATGTGGAGAGTGTGTGGGTTATAATGCCACTGATGGGAGAATGGGTTTTGAATGGAGAGAAGTGATGTGGGGGTGAAGAGTAATGAGTTGGAGGTGGAGAGAAATGAGGATGATACGTTTGATTTCTAAATGACTCTACTAGAGATTGTGGAGAGTCAAGTCGTTGATCAATCTTATCGGCTCTCATGATCATGGATGACATGGCAGTCTTAAGTATATGATCCATTTTATTCATCTGAAGAGCTAAAGTAGACATAAAATGTTCAATATGTTTTAGTCTATCTTCTAGGTTGAGTGGGATGGGTTGTGTAGTGAGAATTGAAGTGGTTGGTATGGTTGGTTGATGAGTGAGTCTTATGGGAGATGGGGATCTGATGGGTGTGGTTAATGTGGTGGTTGCTATTGTTGTTGTTTCATGTCCTTCTCTCAAAATATTTTATGATTCTTCTATTTCTATTCCTCTTTCATTTCTTTCTATGGTTTTCTCTCTTATTCCTTCTTCCATAGTATCATGTCTGTCTCTCCATTCTTCTGCAATTTCTTTTCTTTTTACTTGTTCCTCTTTTCTTAGCTTCCATCCTTGTGATGTTAACTTGAACCCAATTCTTTTCAAAGTGTCTTTATTGATTTCTTCTCTAGCCACGCAATCTTTTCCATCTTCCTTGGAGAGATCAATGTTTGCTATCGTTATGATCTTGCTCATAACCATCCCATAAGGTAGGTAATACTTGGTAGATGTCTTCACCAAGTAAAGTTGATCAGCTATTACTTGAGCTAGATCTAACCTTTTCCTATGCTTTAATGCCCATAAGATCTTGACTTCCTTCTCAAAGATCTGATCAGTACCTTCTATCTTAGGATGTATGTTTTTATAAATCAACATATGAGCCAGTTTAGGGTCTAAATTCAGATGGCTGATATGTAGATAAGTTGCATTCTCTTTAATTTCCACTTCAACCAAGTCTGAGAATAGCCTTATTCTGTCTAATGGCCAATCAATTTCTTGATTATCTATCTCGGGAATATCAAAAACATTTTTTTTACTTTTTGAGGATAAGCCAATTTTAGTTCTTCCAATCCATCACTTTCTAGTATTGTAGTTGAAATTTACAACCAGGGCTTGAATCAGTTTGAAATATGATTATCCTTATAGTTCATAAAGCTTCCCCATCCTTGGAACTTAATCCGGTTTGTTACTTCAAGATTTAGGCCATTTTCTCCAAATGCCTCAAAATCAAACACTCTTCCCTTCACTATCTTCCCTCCTTCAAAATATTTATTGAACTTATTATAAGCAAAAAAGTTGCTATTGAAGATTACCTTAATTTTGTAATCTTCTATTCTTCTCTTTTTTCTTGGTGTTTCCTCTTCTTTCATCTCTCTTCTTCGTTCTTCAGAATATTAAGATGACATTTATGCCTGCTTGTTAACCCTCTTTGTTCTCGCCATTTGCAGTAGCTGGTAGAATTTTTGGCTTAGGGTTTTGAAGGAGAGGATTTTCAAAGATTATGGGAGTGGACAATCTCTAGAATGAATTGAAATGGGAGTAGTTTGATGGAGGAAAAATGTAGATGATGGAGGATTTTGAATCGCCTTTCAAAGAGACGAGCTTAGAGTTATGAGAAAATGATGCAGAGTTTCTGAACTTAGGGTTTTAATAAGGAACAGAGCTTCTGTTGTAGTGTAACAGAAGTTCTGCATGACATAGGAATCAAACAGATCTTTTAAGTAAATGTCTTCAGAAGTTTTGAGGGGTTTACGCAGAGGTGATTCGTGGGAAGTGGAAGTTCTGTTCGGAGCAGAAGTTCAACAGAACTTCTGTGTTAATAATCTCAGAAGTTTTGTGGGAATGTTGCAGAACTTCTATGAGATTTCTGATGAATGCTTAGTGTTTTGACATAATTTCTGTGCTGCTTCTGAAGCACTTTAGGAGAGGTTCAGAGATTTTGTGCTACTTCTAACATACTTCTGAGTGATGTAACAAAATTTCTGGTATATTTCTGAAATACTTCTTGATCAATTTATTTAATTTTTATGAATTTTTTTAGGCATTTAAACATTAAGATTAAATATATATTTTATGCACATGGATCTATTACACTAAGTTCTCTTCTAATTTTATAGAATCTATCTTTTGGAAGAGGTTTTGTAAAAATATCTGCTAGCTGATTTTCAGTTGGTACATATTCTAAGTAGATGTTATGGTTTTGTATATGGTTTCTAATGAAATGATGTCTGACCTCTATTTATTTCATTCTTGAATGTAGTACTGGATTCTTAGTCAGATTTATTACACTAGTATTGTCACATCTAATAAGAGTATCAACATATTTCAATCCATAATCATTCAATTGCTGTTTAATCCATAAAATTTATGCACAACAACTAACTATAGTTACATATTAAGCTTCAATAGCTGATAAAGCTACAGAAGTTTGTTTCTTTGAGAACCATGATATAATCATGCTTCCAAGGAACTAACATGTTCCAGAGGTACTTTTTCTATCTACTTTGTATCTAGCAAAATCTGAGTCAGAGTACCCTATTATTTCAAAGTTTGAACCTTTTGGATACCATAGCCCAAGATTTGGAGTATCTAAAAGGTATCTAAATATTCTCTTAACAACAATTAGATGTGATTCTTTAGGATCAGACTTAAATTGTGCACACATACATATACTAAACATAATATTCGGTCTACTTGGAGTTAAATATAAAAGAGATCCTATCATGCTTCTATATAATTTTTGATAGATAGATTTACCTTTTTAATTTTTATCCATTTTGATGGTTGTACTCATTGGTGTGGCTAATGGCTTTCCTTCTTTCAAGTCAAATTTCTTGAGTAGTTCTTTGGTGTATTTTGATTGGTGGATAAAGATCCCTTCCTTCATCTATTTTATTTGGATTCCTAGAAAGAAGTTTATCTCACCCATTAACCTCATCTTAAATTCTCTTTGCATTACTTTAGAAAAGTCTTGACATAATTTATCGTTAGTTAAACGAAATATAATATCATCTATATAAATTTGAACAATTAGATATTGTTTTTGTCATGCTTGATAAAGAGTGTGGTGTCTACTTTATCTCTTGTAAATCTTTTTTCTACTAAGAATTTACTTAATCTTTCATATCACGCTCTAGGGGCTTATTTTAATCCATAGAGAGCCTTCTTGAGTTTAAAGACATGATTAGAATCATAAGGATCTTCAAACCCAGGAGGTTGTTCTACATAAACTTCTTCATTTATAAAATCATTTAGAAATGCACTTTTAACATCCATTTAATAAAGTTTGAAATTCATGAAAGATGCAAATGCTAATAATATTCTAATAGCTTCAATTTTGGCAACAAGAAGATATGATTCTTCAAAGTCTATTCCTTCCTCTTGACAGTATCCTTTTGCTATGAGTCTTGCTTTGTTTCTTATTACTATACTAGTTCATTCAATTTGTTCCTAAAAACCTATTTGGTTCCTATAACAGATTGATGGTTGGGTCTTTGAACAAGTGTCCACACATTACTACATTTGAATTGATCCAATTCTTCTTGCATGTCTATAATTCAGTTTTCATCTTCTAAGGCTTGATTTATGCAAGTTGGCTCTAATTGAGAAATAAAAGCAAAGTTATCACATATTTGATGATATGAAAATCTAGCTCTTACCTTATTATAAATATCACTAGTTACTTGGTTTTCAAAATGATCATGCATAAATCTCTAATCTTTTGGAAGAGTATTGTTACCTTCATTATTTACTTCATTGATGGATGGTCCATCATCTAGTTCTTCTTCATCTTTGTGTGTTTTTGTTTGTGAAGAATCTTTGTCTTCATCTTGTATTTTTATTTTTTTCATAAAAGTTGTAAGTTCTCCTATCTCATCAACAAAATCGCTCATCTTTCTAGAGGGTTTAGTACTTTCATCAAATTTTACATGGAGTATCATTCTAGAGGGGTTAGTACTTTCATCAAATTTTACTTGAATGGACTCTTCTATAATTTTATTTTTCAACTTATAGACTCTAAATGCTTTGCTAATAATGTAATAACCAAGGAAATTGCCTTTATCATATTTGCTATAAAATTTCCCATAGTTTTCCTTTCCATTATTAAGAATGAAATATTTGCAACCAAAAGTGTGGAAATGAGAGATGTTTTGTTTTCTACCATAATACAACTCATATAGAGTTTTGTTAAGTATAGACCTAGAAAAAATTCAGTTAATAATGTAGCTTGAAGTATTTATTGCGTCAGCCCAAAAAATATTGAGGTAAGTATATTCACTCAACAATGTCCTTGACATCTCTTGCAAAGATCTATTTTTCCTTTCAGCTACTCTATTTTGCTGAGGTGTTCTTAGTGCAGAAAAGGTTTGTAAAATTCCATTTCTTGCACAAAAAGTAGTGAATTTCTAGTTTTTAAATTCTCCACCATCATCACTTCTTATGGCTATTATATGAGGATTTTGTTCATTTTGTACTCGTTTGGTAAATGTTTCAAATAATGAAAAAGTCTCATCTTTATAAGCAAGAAATATTATCTAGGTGAATTTAGAATAATTATCCATAATGATATATGCATAATGTTTTCCTCCAAGACTTCTAGTTCTTGTTGGTCCAACAAGATCCATGTGTAGCAATTGAAGTGGTTTAGTTGTGTACATTTGTTTCTTTGATTTGAATGATCCTCTAACTTGTTTCCTTTTAAGCAAGCATCATACAATTCATTTTGGTCAAATTTGAGTTTAGGTAAGCCAAGTACAAGATCTTTGTTGTATAGTTTACCAATCATGAATTTGTTGGCATGTCCCAGTTTTCTATGCCACAACAAGGACTCTTGATTATTTGCAACAAGACATTTTACTTGGATATCACTTAAATCTACTAAAAACACATTTTCAAATCTTTTACCAAGTACTACAATTGAATCTGAACTATCTATTGTAGAACATAAATGAGATTCAAACACAACCTTATATCCATATCGCAAAATTGATGAAAACTTAATAGATTGTATTTTAATCCTTCTACTAGTAAAACATTTGAAATAGTAATAGAAGGACGTTGGCTAATTTTACCAATCCCAACAACTCATACCCTACTTTCTAAGGTGCGACATTCATTCACTAAGATTTGCCCACTTTCAGGGTGAAGTGCTTAAGTCCCATTCTGGAACTTGACTAGTTTCTATAGAAAAGTGGATAGAGTATCCCCTAAATTATTAGGGTTTAACCTATACAATTATTTATCAAATATAATAAAGTAATATTAATTCTAAAATACACACCCACACTTCCCAAAGCCCAAGATCTGGGTGGATCATGATGGCACTTCACATCCTTCTAATTATACAATCTCATTCATAATATGATAATTAAATCACTAAGACATGCCTTTACACCACTTTATACATCTTTTGAAATTTTATAAATACAAACATACAAATACACTCTAAAATTTACAATACCAACTCATTATACTACAATAAAATTTGTCTTCAAATTCTGCTCACTAGTTCCAACTCACAGGTTGAATTCTTTACCTGACCTACTAGCTAAAAAAATAAACAAGAAGGCATGAGTTTGGGCAACTTAGTAAGTAGGCAAGTACAATAAAAATATTCAATAATCCGACATATAACATGTTCAATTCTCAACATGAATGATTATATTAAAAAAAAATATGCACTAAAATTTATTTCATATCATTTAATCCAATTATACCCATCATGGGTTCTAACTCATGTCATAATACAAAACAAAACAATATTCATAACATTTCATTCAGTCAATAATCAATATAGTGTATACATCATAGTATAAACTCTCAAATGTTCTAAACTCTGTTTTTCCCACTTTTCTTCTCATCTATCTTCATTAAAATTTTAATAATTTCATTTTCCATTAATCCCTTCCATAATCCTCCCAAAATGCTCATTCAAGTAATTGAATCTCACTCCCAAATTAAATCAATAATCTATTCATTACAAGGAACTATTCAAATTCATAATTTGTATTTATACAATTCATCAATGATCCCATTTCATATAAAACACTTCCAACATCATAAAAATCACTTCCCACACATCACATATATGAAATGAAACATATTTATACCATTCACTTCCCCATTTGAGGTCAATTATTAAAAATCACCTATTCAGTTCTTTTTACCAATCATTTTCTACAATAAGTAACTCCATAGGTCATTTTCATTTCAAATTGCATTCAATGCTCAATCCAATGTTCCACACACATTACCATTAGTATGATGACTATTTTAGGCCTTACAAAACGTTTTGTCCTTGAAACTTTCAATATCAAATAATTATCATTACTGTCTCAAGTTTACATTTGATTAGAACTTGTGGATCCGTATCCATAGGATACTCCATGTACGTTTGACTTCCTAATCATATTACCTGATCATAATAACACATATACATAATGCACTATGTAATGGACTACTAATATAATCAGGTTAACACTATTAGTATCACTAGACTCAATTTTAACATAATACCGAATTATACCTCAAGAAGACCAAATCAATTACTATCCTTTTTCTACCATGCTTCCCTGCGTCACTTTCATGATGTTATACAAATCCCAATATCACTGTAATAGTGACCATGTCCATTAATTCCAATACTCTATTGAAATCCAATTTCCAATTATTCACACAAAAATTATAACTTCCTAATCCACTAATTCACTAATCTGCCGCTAACTACAAATAGGTGATATTACTTCATCACATGATATCATCCACAACACATCTAACTGACCAATAATACTAAAACAACAAAACATAATCCTTTGGCCTCGAGTAGGTGTCCCACATTCTATTCATATGGTCATCAAATTTACTTTATTAAAATGTTTCAAAACCACTATGCTCAATCAATCATCATATTTTGCCTGCCACACAGAGTGAATACAATTTCTCATCAAGTGGACTTAGTTGTAAATAAAATGGTATTAGGACACAGTTTTTCATGCTTGACTAGGTGCAAATGCCCACAATGCTCTAATCCTCATCAAGGTGATTACTTCCACATGAATCATACAAATATCATTATAAATGTCAAACATGCTAGAAATGCCAATAATCACGATGAATGTACCTCTAATGCCTTTAATAACAAAATATTACACTGTCACAAACACCAAAAAGGCTGCTAATACCAAAGATGTAAAGCATATACCATACCGATGTCACAAATGTCATAAATGCCAAAAAGGCCACTAATGTCAAAGATATAATGCATATGCCACCATTGCCATCAATACCAAAAATGCTACAATTATCACAAATGCCATACCTAAGTCATGAATGTCACAAATGACAAAAAAAAACCACTAATGTCAAAAAAATGATGCATGTGCCACACTGATATCATAAATGTCATAAATGCCAAAAAGGCCACTAATGCCAAAGATGTAATGCATGTGCCACCCCAATATCACCAATGTCATAAATGCCAAAGATGTAATGCATGTGCCACCATACTGCCACCTGGCAGCCGTCAAATCATTCTATAATGGGACAGGTTGGGTGGCCCCTTGTCAAATTGTGTTAGTCAATGAAATCATATAGAACCAAAGGAGTCATCTTGACAAACTCAAACCTCAATTATATATAAATCATATTTTGGTAGACATACAAACCTCAAATACATATCAACCATATTCTAAGAGGCATTCAAATCAAGGCCTCAATCAAATAACCAAATGTCCAAATATTAATTGCAAGGTCAAATATCCAAATCTCAATCTCAAGCCTAAAACATAACCAAACCCAGGCATATCCAACCTCAAATTCTCAAACTACAATTAAACCCAATTGCATACAATTGATATTCTGAGAATGTTCAATCCAAATTTAACAAATGATATTCTAATGATATTGTAATCTCAATTCATACAAATGATATTGATACCCAAATCCAAACTTCACATGCGTCAAATTTTCAATCATAATCCAAGTATGCCTTATAAGTTTCAATCAAAACCCAATTCAATTTTATACATGGATTTCCATTACACTATCATTATCTTGTCTCATCATTCCCTAACTCATTTATCATTACTAACCCTCCAAGCACCCCCTAGTCTCCTTTTACCTAATGCATTACATAACACAAAATTCCAATGCAATTACAATGAAATGTGAGGCCATATTAACAATCTCCATTTCAATAGTTTAAATATATAAAACTTTTCATCTACCAATTATATCAATCCAAAACTCAAGCTTATAACATAAATTCTCTATCAATCATTCAGAGAGAGGAAAAGCCTAGAAGTTCTTCAATTAGATTATGAATCAATACAACTTAAATCGACGATAATGAAATTCAATGTCAAACAATACAATCATGGCATACATATCCATCCATTCAAATCAACATATTCATAAATAAATTTATTTAATCATATAGGTAAATATACCATCCATCACAACCAAATTCATCCAGGAACAAAGGAACACATTTTTCAACAAAACAAATACATTAGCATAGAAAAACAATTACATTATCATAGTAGGCCATTATCATAGTAGGCTGAATCACAAATACCATTCATATTCATTTCATAAATATATCATCTATTCATATGCATATCAATTCACAATTGTTGTTTACCTGCCTTTCTATTCCATACTCATGCTTTAATTTACCCATAATCTAAAATTCTCCCATGGTCTCAATTCATAATCAACTTATCCTCAAGCATATGAATTCCTATTTCTTTTTAGCATCCCCTAAACATTATAATTTTAGAATTTGTTTAGTGCTCTCACATAGATGAGCTAGACTTATTAAAGAGCTAAGTCCTAGGCTCTAATACCATTTTATTATGCCTTGGTTTCTAGCTTAACATTTATTTTTCCACATAAATTCACTAAGATTTGCTCACTTTTAGGATAGGGTCCTCAAGTCCTATTTTGGAACTCGACTAGTTTATACTGAAAAATGAACAAACTATCCCCTAAATTATTAGGGTTTAACCTGTATAATTATTTATCAAATATAATAAAGAAATGCTATTAATTTTAAAAAACACACCCACACTTACCACAGCTCAAGATCTGGGCGGATCATGATGGCACTCCACATCCTTCTAATTGTACAATCTCACTCATAATATGACAATTAAATCACTAAGACATGCTTTCACACCACTTTATACATCTTTTGAAATTTCATGAATACAACATACAAATACACTCTAAAATTTACAATACCAACTCATTATACTACAATAATAATTGTTTTCAAATTCTGCTCACCAGCTCCAACTCATAGATAGAATTTTTTACCTAACCTACCAACTAAAAAAAATAAATAAGAAGGCATGAGTCCAGGAAACTCAATAAGTAGGCAAGTACAATAAAAATATTCAATAATCCAACATATAACATGTTCAATTCTCAACATGAATAATTATATTCAAAACAAATATGCACTACAATTCATTTCATATCGTTTAATCCAATTATACCCATCATGGGTTCTAACTCATCTCACAATATAGTGTATACATCATAGTATAAACTCTCAAATGTTCTAAACTCTGTTTTTCCCACTTTTCTTCTCATCTACCTTCATTAAAATTTTAATAATTTCATTTTCCATTAATCCCTTCCATAATCCTCCCAAAATGCTCATTCAAGTAATTAAATCTCACTCCCAAATTAAAGCAATAATCCATTCATTACAAGGAATTGTTCAAATTCAAAATTTGTATTTATACAATTCATCAATGATCCCAATTCACATAAGACACTTCCAACATCATAAAATCACTTCCCATGTTGAACATACTATCTAGCTTGATTTTGATGATGAGCATTCTTAACGAAGTATGTTTTGATGATAAGTAAAGACATGAGTAAAACATTAAGGTATTAACAATTTGCTCTCAAGTATGTTGCAGAAATAATAATTCATACTCAACTTGAGAATAACCTTCATAATGATAAAAGGAAGAAACAAAGTAAATTCTCTTTAAAAATAAGTAGATAAATTTTATATATACTTAAAACAAGAAAACAGAAATATTAAAGTCTTGAAGACATGCTTCAAAGCCAATAGAAACATCTTCAAAGTCATTTCAATGTGTTTTAGAGTCATCTCAATGTGTTTCAGAATCATCTAAACATGTTTCAGAGTAAACAGACAATCCTCGGAATTGCCGCAGCAAACTTCATAGTAAACAGATAAAGCTTTGGAGTCTTATGGTTCAGAGATAACCAAAAGAAGTGTCGAAGTCTTCACAGCATGCTTCGGAGCTAATTAAAAAGCTTTGGAGTTTTTATAGCGTGCTTTAGAGTCATCACAAGGATACTTTGGAATTAGCAGGAAAGCTTTGGATTCATCATAGCAAGCTTCAGAATCATTACAATACGCTTTGGAGTTGTCATGAAAGCTTCAGAGTTATCATAGTAAACTTCAGAATCAACAAGAGATATTTCAGAGTTTATCAAGCAAGCTTCGGAGTTATGAATATGTGCATCAGATTTAATCAATCATGTTTTGGAGTAATTCAAACATGCTTCAGAATTTATCAAACCTGCTTCGGAGTCCTCAAAACCTTACTTTGGAGTCAATAAACAAGCTTCGGAGTCATCGAACAATACTTCGGAATTCACCCTTTTGAAGCATTAAAAGTTCAGAAAATCTGAACTTCTCTCTATAAAGGTCTATCATAATTAAAAAAGGGCTTATTGTCAATTCAGAAGATCTAAAGTAAACTAATCAGAGCATCCAAAATCATTTAAGATATCATCTGTTCAATCGTCTCTTCGGAGTAACTAAAGACGTAACTTTGGAGCACTAGATAAAAATGTGAACATTAAAAAAAGTTAGCGACAAAGTTGCATACCGATACCAAATTGCTACAAAGTCAAACATCAGACAAAGTGTAAGGTGAAGAAAAATATTTTTGAACATTTGAAAATCTTCCAACGATAGCAACAAAAAAATCTCTCTTAGCCTATAAAAGAGGGATTCATATGTAAAAGAAAATATTATTGATCATATTGAATATACGAGAAAACACAAGAAGAAAAAGGTTTTGAGCATTCAAAATCTTCCTTCAAAGTTCAACTCCAACAGCTACAACTTTGTCAGAGTTCTCAAAGTTTGAATCGCTTCTCATTAAGGAGTTTGAATCTTTTACTCTTATTACTTATTCATTTACTTAAAGTTCAAAATTTTATGTACAAGTCTACCTAAGTTAAAGGCATTAATCTATACACCTTATTTTAGTATTTGGTAACACAAGTAGAGTGCTTTGTGTTTATGTATTCAGATGAGCAAGTAGGAAACTTGCTAAAAAGGTACAAGTTCATTGGTGAGCTTTGAAAACCAACAAGTTGTAAAAGTTTCTAGTTAGCTTGGAAAACAATAAGTTGGTTGATGAGCTTGTTGGAAAACTAACATGTATTTGATCTGGTTGATCAAGGTATTAGTGAAACTTGAGATTAGTAGAGGAGACTGACTCAGAGAAGTGGAGTAGGAACTCAGGAAGGTTGAACCACTATAAAAATCTTGTGTTGTGTGTTGTACAGTTTATTTTACTTATTCATTCAGCACTTGGATCATTTGATTTGGCCAAAAGTTTTAAAAGTTCAATTCACACCTCATCTTGAGCTACCATTGTGCAAGAGAATAACAAGTGGTATCAGAGTAGGCTTCGCTAGTTAAATTTTTTTTACCAATATATAAACTTGTGAAGAGATTCAAATGGTCGGTATGTTCCACAATACATTTGCTAAAGAACAACTTTTAGACCCCCTTTTTTTGATGGAACCAATTATGGTTATTGGAAAAGGTGAATGCAAAATTTATTGACTACCACAGATTACTAGTTGTGGTTTATTGTGAAAAATAGAAAGAATGTCACTAGCACTAAAGACAAATACACTCCAGCAGATATATAAGCAGCAGAATGTGATGCTAAGGTAAAGAACCAGCTCTACTGTACATTAACTTCTTTAGAGTTTGAAAAGATCTCTGCATGTGACTAGACTAAGAAAATTTAAGACAAACTTAAGATAGCACATGAAGGTACAAATCTAGTAAACTAAAATAGATCTTCTACTGTAAGAATGTGAAGCCTTCTCTATGAAGGAATCAGAAAACATTTCTAAAATGTTTGGCAGATTTAAGAAAATCACTAAAAGCTTAAAAAACTTAGGAAAAAAATATGAAGAGACCAAGCTAGTAAAGAAAATCTTGAGATCTTTGCCTAGACACTGGATGCTCAAAGTAACTGCCATACAGGAAGCAAAAGATCTAACAAAGGTGACAGTAGAAGAACTTATGGTATCACTCATGACCCATGAGGCCCTGATGAAACAAGAAGCTCCAGATGAAGTCAAAGGCAAAAAAATAATAGCTTTACAAGCAAAATCAAAAGATGAAGAATCTTCAAAAGAAGCCTAAATCAGTGAAGATGATGAGGATATGACAATGATAACAAGAAAATTCAGAAACATGCTCAAGAAGAAGAGATTTGGAAATAATTCCAAGAACTTCAAAAGCAAAGATAAGAAAAAGGAAGCTCCAATCTATTACAATTGCAGCAAGCCTAGGCACATGAAGTTTGATTGCCCAAAACCAAATAAAAATCAAGGAGATAAGAAGAAAAAGTATAACTCTTACTTTGAAAAAAAGAATATTTCTAATAGCAGAAAATTTGGAAAGAAAAAGAAAGTTATGGCTGTATGGAAAATGCTAGAAAACATAATGCAAGAAAGCTCGAGTGAAGAAGAAGAAGAAAATGAAGCTCAATTCAGCTCACTTAGCTCCAAAGAAAAGGATCAAGAAGGGCATCATGCAGGAATAAGCTTTATGGCAATCCACAATGATAAGGTAAGCTAGAAACCTGGAATCTCTCATATTGAAGAATTATTAAAAAAATTGTATTCAGATTTCAAAACATTAAAAGCTAAACACAAGGAAACTAAAAGAGAACTTGAAAGAATAATTAATGAATGCTCAAAATTAAAATAAGAAAATACATGTTCAAAACTGATCAGAATATAAATTTAGAACTTGAACAAATTAAAGCAGAAAATCATGCTCTTAGAAGAACCTTAATCACTACCTTATTTAAACTTAAAAGAAAGAAAGATATTAGAAACCAAAGAAAGAAAAATCATAAAAGAAAATTAGAACCCAAACAGAATATGATTTGGATTCCTGAAACAGTTGCTAAAGTTGTAAATGCAACTATATATCTAGAAAATAAATTAGTAATATCTAAAAAACAATGGGTGCCAAAATATTATGCTACTAACCCACCTGGACCCATTCCTAAATGGGTACCAAAAGTTATAGCTTAATTTCATTACTGCAGGTGTGTTTGAGAGCCACAGAGAATAGCAAGTGGTACATTAATAGTAGTTGCTCAAGACACATGACAGGAGAAAGGGAGCTTTTCACAGAACTTAAAGCTAAAAATGGAGGAACAGTTACCTTTTGGGATAATGGAAAGGTAGAGTGGTTGGAATTGGTAAAATTAGCCAACCTCCCTCTATTACAATTTCAAATGTTTTACTATTAGAAGGATTAAAACACAATCTTTTGAGTGTAAGTCAATTCTGTGATAATGGTTACAAGGTTGTGTTCGAATCTCATACTTGTTCAATATTAGATAGTTCAAATTCAATTGTGGTACTTGGAAAGAGACATGAAAATGTATATTTGGTGGATTTATATGATATCCAAGTCAAATATCTTCTTGTAAATGACAATGAACCCATGTTGTGGCATAGAAGGCTAGGACATGCCAACAAAAATTTGATTGAAAGAGTATATAATAAAGATCTAGTTGTTGGCTTACCTAAACTCAAATTTGACAATAAGTTGTGTGATGCTTGCATGAAAGGCAAGCAAGTAAAAGAATCATTCAAACTAAACAAATAAGTATACACAACCAAACCCCTTCAGTTGCTACATATGGATTTAGTTGGACCAACAAGAATAAGAAGCCTTGGAGGGAAACATTATGCATATGTCATTGTAGATGACTTTAGTAGCTTTACCTAGGTAATGTTTCTAACATCCAAAGATGAAGCATTTTTATTTTTTGAGGTATTTTCCAAATGTGTACAAAATGAACAAAGCTCTTATATAGTTTCCATAAGGAGTGATCATGGTGGAGAGTTTGAAAATCATAGATTCATTGATTTCTATGAAAATAATAGAATTCTTCAAACTTTCTCTACACTAAGAACACCCCAATAAAATAGAGTAGCTGAAAGGAAAAATAGATCTTTGTAAGAGATGACAAGGACAATGTTGAGTGAATACAACCATCCATAATATTTTTGGGCTGAAGCAATGAACACAGCGTGTTATATTATTAATAGAATCTTTGCTAGATTCATACTCAACAAAACTCCATTTGAATTATACTCTGGCGAGAAGCCAAATATTTCATATTTTCATAATTTTGGTTATAAGTGCTTTATTCTTAATAATGGCAAAGAAAACCATGGTAAATTTGAAAATAAATCTAGTGAAGTTGTTTTTCTTGGTTATTCCATTGTTAGTAAGGATCTAGAGTCTACAATTTGAAAAATAAGACTGTAGAGGAATCTATTTATGTGTTTGATGAAAGTACTAATTCCTCTAGGAGGACAAGTGATTTTAATGATGAGATAAGTGAACTAATAACTTTAATTGAGAAAATGAAAATACAAGACAAAAAAGGAGAACCTTCCCAGTCAGAAACATAAATGGATGAAGAAAAATTAGATGATAGTCCATCCATCAGTGAGGTAAATGATAAAGGTAACAATAGTTTTCCCAAAGATCGGAGATTCATGTATGATCACCTTGAAAGTCAGATAATTGGTGATGTATATGACAAAGTCAGAACTAGATCTTCTTATCACCAAATATGTGGTAATTTTGCTTTTATTTCTTAATTAGAACTAACTTGCATAGAACAAGCCTTAAAAGATAAAAACTAGATTTTAGCTATGTAAGAAGAATTAGACCAATTCAAAAGAAATAATATGTGTATTATTATTTTAAGACCAAATCATCAATATGCTGGAGGAACTAAATGGGTCTTTAAGAACAAATTAGATGAATCTAGAATTATAGTAAGAAATAAAACAAGATTAGTAGCAAAAGGGTGCTGTTAGGAGGAAGGTATTAATTTTGAAGAATCATATGCTCCTATTGCAAGGATAGAAGTCATTAAAATTCTTCTTGCATTTGCATCCTTTATGAATTCTAAGTTATATCAGATGGATATAAGAAGTGCATTCTTAAATTGATTTATTAATGAAGAGGTCTATGTAGAACAACCACTTGAGTTTGAAGATCCTCATAACCCAGATCATGTATCCAAACTTAAGAAAGTCCTCTATGGTTTAAAACAGGATCCTAGAGCCAAATATGAAAGGTTAAGCAGATTTCTCATTGTGAAAGGTTATTCAAGAGGCAAAGTTGATACAACTCTCTTCATTGAGCATGGAACAAAAGATATTCCCATAGTTCAAGTTTATGTTGATGATATAGTCTTTGCTGCAACTAATGAAAATCTTTGCAAAGAATTTTCCAAGACAATGCAGGGAGAATTTGAAATGAGCTTGATGGTTGAACTCAAATTATTCTTGAGACGGCAAATTAAGCAAATGAAAGAAGGAATCTTCAATTGCCAAGCCAAATACACAAAAGAAATGCTAAAGAAATTCAACATTGAAAATGGGAAAAGGTATGGAACGCCAATGAGTACATTAATAAAAATTGACAAAGATGAAAAAGGTAAGTCTATTTACCAAAAACTTTATAAAAGTATGATAGGAACTCCACTATATTTAACTGCTAGTTGACTTGATATAATGTTGAGTGTATGCATGTGTGCTAGTTTCCAATTAGAACCAAAAGAGTCACATCTTACTGCTGTAAAACGAATATTTAGATATCTTTTAGATACATTAATCTTGGATTATGGTACCAAAATGTTCAAATTTTAATTTAAATCAGGCATCATTTTATTAGGGAACATGTTCAAAACCATGACATTTGCTTAGAATTTGTCCCAGCAGAAAATCAACTAGTAGATATTTTTACAAAACCACTACTAGAAGAAAGATTTAACATGATAAGAAGAGAACTAGGAATTCTAGATCCTAATGCATAAAATGCTTAATTTATCAAACAAATCAACCATTTTATGCTCTCATCTATGTGCAACATAAAATGGAATACATTTTAACCTTTCATTTTCCAAGAAATGTATTGATACATATTTAATTATCTATCTTGGTAATGATTCCTAAATAAACATGAATTAATAATTAATATATAAGACTTAGAATACAAAACTCCAAAAACCCATTTTATAAAGTTTCAAAGTTGTGCCAATCTTTATACTTCGTAGCCTCTGAGCGCACTTCAAAGCCTCTAAAGGCAAAACAAAAGCCTCCGAAGCCCTCAAAAATATCATTTTGGAACATCCGAAGATCGGTAAAAGCCTCTGAAGTAATGTTTCGGAATATCCAAAACTCCAAATTGAATCATTGCTTCTGAAGGATATCTTTTGGAGCATCCAAAATCAAAATGCATTAGTGTTTCAGAGAATATTTAAATCAAATGACTATATCTGAAAGCATTCAATTCATTCAAGTGCTTGAAACCTCTCCGAAAACCTAAACCCTTTAAACCCTTCTTTTCTGAACTCTCAAAACCCCTCCTTCAAAGAAGACTCTCCATCTTTTCGCTCCTTTTAAAACTCAATCTCAACTCTCTTTGTCTCCTTTCCTGCCTTCTCCAACATCTCTCCCAGAAATCCCATTTCCTTTCCAAAACTAGAATTCTCTATCAAAATGGCAAGAACAAAAGGAGCAAAAAGCAAAAGAAAGGAAAGAGATGATTCTCCACAAAGAAGAGGAACCAAAAAGGCAAGACGAGAAGTTGATACGCTTAAGATAATCTTTCTGAATAGTTCATCTGACTACTCTAAATTTGCAAAAAGATATGAGGATAGGAGAATAATAAAAGGAAAAATATTCAATTTTGAAGCCTTCAGTATGCAATTAGAAGTATTTGAATGGTTGAAATACCAAGGTTGAAATGAATATGTGAGTTACAGAGACAGTCTATATCCTAGACTTGTAAGAGCACTGATCTGTAATCTTAATACTAGGATAGAAAAATCATGGATAGGAGAAACAGAAATTGAACTATCCACAGAGAGTTTAAGAAATTGTTTCAATCTCTCTAAAGAAGAAGGAGAGATTGTGTGGCCTTCTAGAGCAATACAGTTTTCAAATTTAGCAGAAACCAAGATAGATGAAAGGGAAAATTACTCACACGCTAGTTACTTGAATGCAAATCTTAAGCTAGCATATCTTATCATTATGAACAATGTGTATCTTAGAAGAGGAGCTACTAGTGATGTATTTGAGAAAGATGATAGAATTATATGGGCAGTGAAGAATAGAAGAAAACTAAATCTAGCCAGACTGATGATAGATCATATTCACTTGATCAAGAGCACCACAAGGTTTCCCTTATCTTATGGAATGGCTCTGACCAAGCTGATGAGGGAAGCAGGAATAGATTTCTCAAATGAAAATGAAGAGCTTCCAAGAAACACAGACACATTGGATGAAAAGTCTCTAAAAAGAATGGGTTTTAAGCCAACTGTATAAGGTTGGATCACTGAAAAACCAAGAAGATCAACTCAATTAAAGGGATCCAAACCTGAAGAAAGACCAGAAAGAGAAGATGTCATAGAATAGTTTAATGAACCAAGGTAAGAGTTCTTGAATCCACCAATAGAAGCAAGAGAAGAATTCTATAGCAAAGAAGATGAATCAGAAGCTGAGAGAATAGAAGAAGTTCCAAGAGAGGAACAAAGAACTATCATAGAAGATGTAATGGAACAAACATTGAGAGAAAATGCATTTAAAAAAACAATAGCAACAACCATGCCATCACAAACTCCTATAAGATTGCCTTCACCCATTAGACATACTCATACACATCAACCATCCACCTCATTAATTCCCATTACACAACCTATCTCAAAAGACCTAGAGTATAGAATTACAATGATTATACAGTCCATATCCACTCTAGCTCTCTAAATGAATAGGATGGTTCATAATCTTTCCACTGCCATGTTATCTATGATCCTGAGAGCAGATAAGATTGATCAAAGACTTGATTCTCTACAAGCTCTAGTAGAATGATTCAGAGGTCAAGCCTATCATCCTCATTTCTCCCCACTTCTAACTCACTTTCCATCACTTCCACATTACTTTTCTCTAGTAAGAACCAACTCCCCCATCACAGTAATATCTTCACCCACACACTCCCCTCATTCATCCTCTCCTGCAGATAAAGAGGTTGCTCAATGTGAGAGTGAAGCTACTAAAATTGCATCTTCCTCTCTTCCTATGCAAGCTCCCTCAATTCCAACTTTTGAAGTACATCCATGTCGAGCAATTGTTAGATATCATAGAATCCATTTTCTTCCCCCAGGGCTAGCAATATGGCTAGAATGGACCTGGCTTGATCTCATTCGATCAAGAGAAGTAATCCTTGAACGGATTGTAGACCTTCCACTAGAATGGAACATACCCTCAATTTGTCCAAAGTGGAGAAGACCTCCCACTCCTCCAAAAACTCCACCACGAAGTCCTTCACTCTCTTCTCCAAAAGTTGTTAACAATCCTGATATTCTTCTCCGTGTGTTCAATCCAATCAAGATGACTTTTTCTGAGTTTGAGAATAAATCCAAAATCAATACTAAAGTTGCTTGAATGTTTCTCTCTCAGTCTATGATCCTATCTCCTCAAGAATTTTCATTCTTAGAACTTGAGGATCCTAATATTCTACATAGGATTCAACTTCTCCTAAATCCTCCATTGACTTCTAAGAGCCACAAAATTCAAATTCATGATAGAGAGTCAATTATTCAAAATTACTTTGAAAAACTTCTTTAGATGCTTCCAATGTCAAAACCTCTTAGAAAGGAGTTTCCATCTCCCTTAGATCCTCATAAACTCTTTATTCTCACTAAGGAAGAATTCACTTTCTACAACTATGCCAACTTAGAGGCCATCGCTGACAATCTCCCTCTCTCATATCCTTAGCTTTTAGATTCTTCTATCTAAGATAGGATAATGCAGACATAGCCTCAACCATCTTCCTCTAATGGACCTATTCTATCCTCTTCTTCCAAAGCCAAAAATCCTAGAAAACTACCTTCTTCCACTACCAAAATCCCTGCTATCTCAAACCTACCTTCTATTCCAAAACCATCACCTTCTACTCCCTCAACTCAGCCATCCAGTTCCAAACCCAAGAGGAAGCCAAGAATTCCACCTCCCAAAGAACACAAAAAGGCTCCTTTTGAAAGAATAACCATGTACTATTAGGAGTATGCAACTAGGATGAATGCAAAAATAGAAAATCTCTTGAAAGGGCTTCTTGTAGTCTTTCCTGAACTGCTGGATCCAAAGTTTTGAGAAAGAATTGATTTTATCTATATATCAAGCTGTGAAACTATAGCTTATACACATGAACCTCCTACAGTAGTTCCAAAGGATCTATTTCTCATACCATCTCCTCCAAAAAAAAGACTTAGAACATCCAAGCACTTTGCTACACCATCATCCTCTCAACCAAAGCCACCTCTTGCACCTCTCAAAGATATCTTTCTCAAAAGCTACAAAAGAAAACCCAAACCACCAAAATAATACTGCTACCTTTTACATTTTCTTTGATGTAACTTTTGATTGAACATTTTTGTAGTTTCTCTTACGTATATACATTGTATCTGAAATTTTTTGATCAAATGACCAGTTCAATAAATATGCATTTTTTCTATGAATACTGCTTGTTTACACCTTTTTGATTATGACAAAAGGAGGAGAAAATGATAAACAAGGAGAAAATAGCATGTATAAATTGATATGAATAAAAATTTTTGTTGTACAAAATACAGTTATAATAATGTACATCAATTTAGGGGGAGCTGGAGAAAAATTAGTCAATAGAAATTTTATTAAAATATCTACAAATTAAGCTACTTTAAGTTTATTGTTAGACAAGTTTTGGAAGATATATCACTCACTATTTTGTTATCATCAAAAAGGGGGAGAGTGTTGAACATACTATCTAGCTTGATTTTGGTGATGAACATTCGTAACCAAGTATGTTTTGATGATAAGCAAAGATATAATTGAAACATTAAGGTATTAACAATTTGCTCTCAAATATGTTGTAGAAATATTAACTCATACTCAACTTGAGAATAACCTTCATAATGATAAAAGGAAGAAACAAAGTAAATTTGCTTTAAAAATAATATATAAATTTCATATATACTTAAAACAAGAAAACAAAAATATTAAAGTCTTGAAGACATGCTTTGAAGCCAATAGAAGCATCTTCGAAGTCATCTTATGTGTTTCGGAGTCATCTCCATGTGTTTTGGAATCATCTAAACATGTTTTGGAGTAAGACAATGCTTCAGAATCATCACTGTGAACTTCAGAGTAAACAGACAAAGCTTCAGAGTCGTCATGATATGGTTCGAAGATAACCAAAACAATCATTGGAGTCTTCACACCATGCTTTGGATCTAATTAAAAAACTTTGGAGTTTGTATAACATGCTTTAGATTCGTCACAAGCACACTTCGGAGCCAGCAAGAAGGCTTTTGATTCATCATAGCAAGCTTCAAAATCATTACAATACGCTTCAGATTCGTCATGAAAGCTTCAAAGCTATCATAGTAAACTTTGGAATCAACAAGAGACATTTTGGAGTTGATCAGGCAAGCTTTGGAGTCATGAATATGTGCTTTAGAGTTAATCAATCATGTTTTGGAGTAATTCAAACATGCTTCGGAGTCCTCAAAACCTTACTTCAGAGTTAGCAAGCAACCTTCAGAGTCATCGAACAATACTTTGGAATTCACCTTTCTGAAGCATTAAAAGTTCAAAAAATCTGAACTTCTCTCTACAAAGGTCTATCGTAATTAATAAAGGCTTCCTATCATTTTGCAAAATCTGAAGTAAACTAATCAGAGCATTTGAAATCATTCAAGACATCATCTGTTCACTCGCTCTTCGGATTAACTAAAGAAGTAACTTCGGAGCACCCAATAAAAATATGAACATTAAGAAAAGTCAGCGACAAAGTTACAGACTGATACCAGATTACTGCAAAGTCAGACATCAAACAAAGTGTAAGGTGAAGAAAAATATTTTGAACGTTTGAAAATCTTCCAATGATAGCAACGGAAAAATCTCTCTCAACCTATAAAAGAGGGATTCAGATGCAAAAGAACATACTATTGATCATATTGAATATACGAGAAAACACAAGAAGAAAAAGGTTTCGAGCATTCAAAAGCTTCCTTCAAAGTTCAACTCCAATGGCTACAACTTTGTCAAAGCTCTCAAAGTCTGAATCGCTTCTTAATTAAGGAGTTTGAATCTTTTACTCTTATTGCTTATTCATTTACTTGAATTTTAAAATTTTATGTGCAAGTCTGTCAAATTAAGATGCATTAATCTGTACACCTTGTTTTAGTATTTGGTAACACAAGCAGTGTGCTTGGTGTTTATGTATTGAGATAAGTAAGAAACTTGCTGAAAGGGTACAAGTTCATTGGTGATCTTTGAAAACCAACAAGTTGTAAAAGTTTCTGGTTAGCTTGGAAAACCCGTAAGTTGGTTGGTGAGCTTGTTGGAAAACCAATGTATATTTGATCAGGTTGATCAAGGTATTAGTGAAACCTATGATCTGTAGAGGAGACTGACTCAGAAAAGTGGAGTAGGAACCCAGGAAGGGCAGAACTACTATAAAAATCTTATGCTATGTGTTGTGCAATTTATTTTATTTATTCAATCAGCACTTAGATCATTTAATTTGGCCAAAAGTTTTGAAAGCTCAATTCACCCCCCTCTTGAGCTACCATTGTGCAAGGGACCAACATCCCACACATCACATATGTGAAACAAAACATGATCATACCATTCACTACCTCATTTAAGGTCAATTACTAAAAATCACCTATTAAGTTCTTTTTGCCAATCATTTTCTGCCGTAAGTAACTCCATATGCCATTTTCATTTCAAATTACATTCAATGCTCAATCCAATGTTCCAAACACGTTACCATACATATTATGACTATTTTAGGCCATTCATATTGATCATAAACATGCTTTTGCTCAATGTTGCTACTTAAGTTCTTTTTTCTCATTGATTTTATATAACTTAAAATAGTAAAATTTATCAAATTCATAGAGTAAACTCTAACAATTTTCACATGAGTAGACTTCAAACACTATAGGTGTTACACTTTTCCATTATCTTTAAAGGTAACTATTCCTCCATTTTGAGCTTTTAATTTTATGAACAACTCCTTCTCTCTTGTCATGTGTCTTGAGCAACCACTATCAATATACCATTTGCTACTTCTTGTGGCTCTCAAGCACACTTATAACAATAAAATCAAGCTATAATTTTTAGTACCCATTTAGAAATGGGTATAGGTGGGTTAGTAGTAGAATATTTTGGTACCCATTACTTTTTAGATGCTACTAAATAATTATCTATTGATATTGATGTATTCATTATGTCAGCAATAGTTTTTGGAACCCAAATCTAATTTTGTTTGGGTTCTAATCTTCTTTCAAAATTGCTAATTTTATTTTTATGATTTTTTCTACTTTTCTTTGTCTTTAGTTTAAATAATGTAGAAGTTAATGCTTTTCTAAGAGCATAATTTTTTACCTTTGTTTGCAGAAGTTCTATGTTAATGTTAGTTTTGAGTTGAGCATTGTCTTATT
Organism: Pouteria campechiana; assembly: GCA_036873735.1. Taxonomy (NCBI): domain Eukaryota; kingdom Viridiplantae; phylum Streptophyta; class Magnoliopsida; order Ericales; family Sapotaceae; genus Pouteria; species Pouteria campechiana. Next base: position 9,536 of record JAYJMB010037179.1, on the reverse strand, counting down.
TTATCTTAGAACATTCATAGATTGTCTTTTCTAGTTCTCTTTTAGTTTCTTTGCGTTTAACTTTTAAGGTTTTAAAATCTAAATATAATTCACCTAGTAATTCTTCTAAACCAAAAGTTTTAGTTTTTGAATTTACCTCATCTTCATGAATAGCCATGAAGCTTATTCCTGTATGATGCTCCTCCTAATTTCTTTCTTTGGAGTTGAGTGAACTGAATTGAGCTTCATTTTCTTCTTCTATTTCACTCAAAATTGTTTACATCACATTTTCTAGCATTTATCATGCAGCCATTGCTTTCTTTTTCTTTTCAAATTTCTCGTTGTTAGAATTATTCTTTTAATCAAAATAAGAATTATACTTCTTCTTTTTATCTCCTTGCCTTTTTTCTTGTTTTGGACAGCCAAATCTCATGTGTCCAGATTTGTTGTAGTAGTAACATATTGGAATCTCCTTTTTCTTTTCCTTGCTCTTGTTGTTTCTTTTGAAGTTGTTTCCAAATTTTTTCTTTCTGATCATATTTCTGAATCTTCTGGTTATCATTGTCATTTCATCATATCATGACTTACTGAGGCTTCTTCTGAAGATTCTTCATTTTCCAATTCAGCTTGTAGAGTAATTTTCTTGCTTTTGAATTTATCTAGAACATTTTGTTTCATTAAGACTTCATGGGTCATAAGTAATCTCATGAGTTTTTCTACTTTTATTTGACTTAGATCCTTTGCTTCCTGTATAGTAGTTACTTTAGGCATCCAGAATCTAGGTAGAGTTTTAAATATTTTCTTAACTAACTTGGGCTCTTCATATTTCTCTCTCAAGCTTTTCAATCCATTAGTGATTTTTTGAAACCTTCCAAACATTTTTGAGATTGTTTCTGATTCTTTCATGGAGAAGGCTTCATATTCCTGCACTAGAATATTTATTTTAGTTACCTTTACTTGATTTGTACCTTCATGTGCTACCTGGAGTTTATCCCAGATTTCGTTGGCTAAGTCACATGCAGAAATCTTTTTAAATTCAGATGAAGATAGTGCACAGTAGAGACAATTCTTTTCTTTAGCATCATGTTCTACCATGTGATTATCTTCGAGTGTATATTTATCTTCTGTATTTATAACATTCTTTCCATTCTTAACTATAAGCCATAACTAGTAATCTGTGGCAGTTAAGAAGTTTTGCATTCTCATCTTCCAATACCCATATTGGTTCCATCAAAAAGTGGGGGTCTGGAAGTGGATTGCCCTTTAGCAGATGTGTTATGGAACATACTAGCCATTTAAATCTCTTCACAAGTTAATATACTAGTATTTAAAAATTAACTTAGTGAAGCTTGCTCTAATACCACTTGTTGGTCCCTAGCTGAATGGTAGCTCAAGAGGGGGTGTGAATTGAGCTTCTAAAAATTTTGGCCAATAAATAACTATATGTGCTTAAAATTAAAGAAATAATAACATACAATGCATATACAATATTTTTATAGTGGTTTGGTCCTTCTTAGGTCCCTACTCTACTTATTTGAGTCAGTCTTCTTTATTGAACTCAGGTTCCACTATAACACTTGTTGGTTTTACAAGCTCACAGTCACGCCCTGCATTCCGAGGCATGACCTACCATTCTCCACATAAATTCACCTAATTTTGCCCACTTTTAGGGTAGGGGGTGTTCTGCCCAAAATTTGGTAGCGCCTAGCCTGAATAGATGAGTTTTTCACCTATACCATTATATGTAAAATAAAAAAAACAATAATACAGATTTTAAATACAAATATCCACTATTCCACAGCCGAAGATCTGAGTAGATCATGATGGCAATCACACCAAAGTATACAAATCCAGTTTCAATACAATACCAAATCACTTTGACATGCCAATACACTATATTATACATCAATGAAAACCTTCTAAACACATTATTTGAATCAAATACAATTATACATGAACATTATTGCATTCCAATCTCACTAAAATAATACAACATTCTGTCACAAGGTACATTTACTTTTCAAATAAATTTACCCTTTCTCTGTTTTCTGTCATTGTAATCTTCCATGGCTTGACCTGCCAGCTAAAAAAATAAAATAAATAGGGGTGAGTCTAAACAAACTCAGTAAGCAGACTGTATAACAAACAATAATGAATAACAAATAATAATCAATAATAGGGATCCCTCAGGTATCCCTATTCACATTCCACGCATATAAAATCCAATCCATAATAAAATGAATATACAAACCTATCTCATCCATACCATACATTTTCGAATTTCAAATTTCCAATTCACATATTCAAATTCAGGATATTCACAATCCTTAACATAACGAAGCATCAAATAAACCAAGGGATAATCTATCCCTTTCAATCAAGCATACATTTCATTTTATTTTGATGGGATGTTCAACATCCCCCTTCATTCTTACAAATTCTTACACAAAATAGGGAATAATCATCATCCCTTCATTCCATTCATAAATTCATATATCATAACATAACTCAGGAGATAATGATTATCTTCATTCAATCAAATAAAAATAAAATGCAGTCTACTTACCTCACTGACAAATCGTCTCCATAATGTCACAAGCTTTATGCTTCGCAACCATATGCAATTTGCCCTATACACATAAATAGGTCATTCATTTACAAAGATGACTTTGCCTAATTCACATCAAATCAATACAGAACAAATACTAAATACTGTGGTAGTCCAATTACATGCCATAGCCATATTCATTTTGTATATGACATGATCATTACTTAAACACCTTTAAAACAAATCAATTAAGTCTTTAATTCAACTAGTTTATGGCTTAAATAGCCCATGCATAATTTTCCTAGTTAATCTAAACTAGGTCATAATTGAATATCCATTTTCACAAGCACAAATCACACTATATAAATCCCAAAATATCAAAATTCTGATATTAATTAATTTCCCCATGTAATTTCACATAATTCATAAAATTCCCCAAAAATCACTATTTAAAAAACCCTTACAAGCCAAAAATCATGATTTTCAAACCCAATTCACTCCCAATTTATGGTAATTAACTCAATACTCATTTTCCCCATAATTACAAATATCATTTTCTTCTAAAAATCACTTTTCAGAAAGTTGTATAAAGCCCTAATTTATGAAAATCTCAAATTCAGATAAGAAAGGGTATCTTACTAATGAATCCATGCACAATATCATCCCATAAATATGCTTCCAAGCCCAAAGTTCAAAGTAGCACCATTTATTTGCACCAAACTTCCCCAATCCACAAATCCAACAGTTGGATTTTGTCATCTTCATCAAGAAGCAATGGATTATCACATAAAATAGGAATCCCCTAGATAAATCATGGTGGAATCATGCTAAACACGGCATAGGGCATGGGAGAACAAACGGAATGAAGAATAATGAAACAGAATGGATTTGGAGCTTAAAACATCACATTTTTCTAATGCTCCAGCATACCATCTAGCCAAAGTCATGACATAGAAAGCCTATGTCACGACACAAACTTCACTGACTACCAAGTGTCGCGACATAGAATACCTGTGTCGCTACACTGACCTATTACCCCAATATATAGCTAGTAATCTAAGCATAACTCTTACATAGAATGTCCAAATGACATGATTTTTGAGGAATTAGAAAGCTAACTTTAAGGTCTACAACTATTATGTTAAAAAATCTTTCCAAATCAGCACACAAATATGGCAAAAAGTTCTATGAAGTTGACCCATTCCATTCATCTCATTATATTTTAGTCATTTGGAACAACTTTGGTATATTAGCCATAAATTCTCATGAGATATCAGAATTGAGTAATTTTTCTTCCATTGGACATATAATTTCATGATCTACAGCTTCTATATTGAAAATGTTTTCAAATTACTCCGTTATCCATGTCAAAAATCAATCACAATGAACCCTTTTTCAAATTCAATATTTTCATTTATGAAAGATCACCATAGCCCCATTTTTACATAAAACATTTCAAATCTCCCAATAATCACTTCCCACACATCACATATATGAAATGAATTATATTCATACCGTTCACTACCTCTTTTGAGGTCAATAGTCGAGAATCACCTATTCAGTTCTTTTCAACCAAATTTTCTTATATAAACAACACCATCGGCCATTTTCATTCCATATTGCATCCAATGCTCAAATCAATGTTCCACACACATTACAATATGTACAATGTCCCTTATTAGCCATTCATATAGATCATCAACACGCTTTTTCCCAAATTCAACATTCCAATTCTTTTTTCTTCTTATAGCCATTATATAATTTAAATTTATAAAATTTATGAAATTCAAGCATCAAACTCTATCCATGTCCATATAAGCAATTTTCAATCACCTCAAACATCATTTAAGACTATTCATATATGTCATAAACTTGTTTTTGTTCAATTTCACTACTTGAGTTCTTTTCTTCTCATTGACTTTATATAGCTCCAATAGCGAAATTTATCGAATTCATAAGGTAAACTCTACCCATTTCCACATGAGTAGCTTTCAAACACCACAGCTGTTACATTCTCCCCTCCTCACAAAAAGTTTCATCCTCGAAAATTTCAAAAGCAAGTTACTTTCATTATTACTATATCAATTTACAATTTAAACAGACTTATGGATCTGTATCAATAGGATACTCTATTTCAGTTATGACTTCCTTTTCATGTAACCTAATCATAATAACATATACCCAATGCACTGTCCAAAGGACTCAAAGTGCTTATACAGTCAAGTTAACACCAACAATATCACTACCCCAAATTTTAACATAATACTGAATTATACCTCAAGCAAACCAAATCAATTACTATCCTCTTTCCACCACACTTCCCTGTGTCACTCCCACAATATTCACAAATCCCAATATCACTGTAGTAGTGACCATGTCCATTCATTCTAATGCTCTATTGAAATCCAAAATTCCAATTCATTCACACAAAAAGCATAACTTCCTTATCTACTAATTTACTAATCAGCCACTAACTACAATTAGGTGATATTACTTCATCACATGATATCATCTGCAAGACATCTAACTAACCAATAATACTAAAACCAAAAAACATAATCCTTTGGCTTCGAGCAGGTGTCATTTTCTGCATTCTATTCATATAGTCATCAAATCTACTTTATTAAAAATGTTCCCAAACTACTATACTCAATTGAGCATCATATTTCACCTGGCACACAAAGTAGACATGCTCTCAACCTAAGTGGACTTAGTTATAAATAAAATGGTGTCAGGATGCACGGTTTTCATCATTAACCAAGTGTCAATGCCTGTAGGGCTCCAATCCTCGTCAAGATTCGTACATCCACATGAATCACACAAATATCACTAGAAATGTTAGACATGCCAAAAATGATAACAATCACGATGAATGAGCCACTACTGCCATCAATACCAAAAATGCTACAAATATCAAAAACATAGAAAGGCCAATAATGCGAAAAATGATGATGTGCCACATCAATATCACAAATGTCATAAATGCCAAAAGGCCTCTAATGCCAAAATTGAAATGCATGCTCCACCCCAATATCACAAATGTGTATGTGCCACCCCCAATATCACAAATATGCATGTGTCACCCCAATATCACAAATGTGTATATGCCACCATACCGCCACCCTGGTAGTCGTCACCCCAAGGGTGTCGAATCATTTACAAATGGGACAGGTCGGGTGGCCCCCTGTCAAATTGTGTCAGTTCAAGGAATCATAAAACAAAACAAAAGGAGTCATCTTGACAAACTCAAACCTCAATTATATATAAATCATGTTTTGGCAGGCATCCAAACCTCAAATCCATCTCAACCATATTCCAAGAGGCATTTAAATCAAAACCTCAATCAAATAACCAAATGTCCAAATATGATTTACAAGGTCAACTATCAAATTCTCAATCAATAGTCAAGCCTAGGACATAACCAAATCTAGGCATATCCAATCTCTAATTCTTAAAACACAATCAAACTCCATTACATACAGTTGATATTAATACCCAAATCTGAACTTCACACTCATCAAATTTTCAATCCAAATCCAAGTATGCCTTGTAAGTTTCAATCAAAACCTAATTCAGTTTCATATATAGATTTTCATCACATTATCAGTGTCTTGTCTCAAGGCAACATTAACAATCTCCATTTCCATAATTCAAATATACAAAAATTTCCATCAATCAATTACCTTATCGATTATATCAATTCAATATTTAAACTTATAGCATGAATTCTTTGTCAATGATTCTAAGGGGACAAGTACAAAATTTCATCAATCATATTATCAATCAATACAACTAAATTCGGCCATAATGAAATTCAATGTTAAACAATATAATCATGGCATACATATCAATGCATTCAAATCAACATATTCACAAACAAAGTTATTCAATCATATAGGTAAATATACCATTCATCACAACTAAATTCATCAAAGAACAAAAGAACACAATGTCAACAAAACAAATACATTAACATAGCAAAACCGTTACATTATCATAGTAGACCAAATCTAATCCAAATAAATCACTTCACCACCTAAGTTCACACAACTATTTAACCAAAGGAATCCCATGATTCCATCATATTTCAACAACAAAAATCAAACTAAATTCAATTTCTAATACTTATTCACAAAACTTTGCAATCTCATCTTTGTCATTTCACCTACACCATAAAATAATTAAATTATCATTCAACAAGATGAATATAAGCACTACCATATTTCCCTACGCTATTCTGATCACAATATACATTTATTATCAATATAGATACCTTAATACAATCACAATTGTACTATCATAGTACTTCCATAATCATCTCATATTGGTATTCACTATGCAATATTATACCAAATCACAAGTACCATTGATATTTATTTGATATAAGTCATCCATTCATATGCATATCAATTCATAATTGTCATTTACCTACCATTTCTATTCCATACTCACCTTCCATTGACCCAAAATCTACAATTCTCCCATGGTTTGAATTCAGAATCAACTTATCCTCAAGCATGTCAATTCCTATCTCTATTTGCCATCATGATTATAGGTTTTAATTTTCTTAGACAGATAAGCCAGACTTATCAGATAAATAAGTCCTAGGCTTTGATACTATTTTGTAATGCCCCACCTTCTGAGGCGTGACCTACCATTCTCCACATCAATTCACGTAATTTTGCTCACTTTTAGTGTGGGGGTTTTCTGCTAAAAGTTTGCCAGTGCCTAATCTGAATAGATGAGTTTTTCACCTATACCATTATATATGAAATAAATAAAACAATAATAAAGATTCTAAATACAAACATCCACTATCTCATAGCCCAAAATCTGAGTGGATCATGATGGCACTCACACTAAAGTATACAAATCTAGTTTCAATATAATACCAAATCACTTTGACATGCCAATACACTATATTATACATCAATGAAAACCTTCTAAATATAATATTTGAATCAAATATAATTACACATGAACATTATGGGATTCCAATCCCACTAAAATAATACAACATTCTGTCACAAGGTACATTTACTTTTCAAATAAATTACTTTTCTATGTTTTCTGTCATTGTAATCTTCCATGGCTTGACCTGCCATCTAAAAAAATAAAATAAATAGGGGTGAGTCTAAACAGACTCAATAAGCAGACTGTATAACAAACAATAATATATAACAAACAATAATCAATAATAGGGATCCCTTAAGTATCCCTATTCGCATTCCACACATATAAAATCCAATCCATAACAACATGAATATATAAACCTATCTCATCCAAACCATACATTTTGGAATTTCAAATTCACATATTCAAATTCAGGATATTCACAATCCTTAACATAATGAAGCATCAAATAAGCCAAGGGATAATCTATCCCTTGCAATCAAGCATACATTACATTTTATTTTGATGGGATGTTCAACATCCCCCTTCATTCTTACAAATTCTTACAAAAATAGGGAATAATCACTATCCCTTGATTCCATTCATAAATTCACATATCATAACATAACGCAGGAGATAATGATTATCTCTATTCAATCAAATAAACATACAAATATAGTCTACTTACCTCATTGACGAATCATCTCCATAATGTCACAAGCTTCATGCTTCGCAACCATATGCAATTTGCCCTATACACATAAACAGGCCATTCATTTACAAAGGCAACTTTACCTAATTCACATCAAATCAATATAGAACAAATCCTAAATACTGTGGTTAGTCCAATTATATGCCACAGTCATATTCATTTTGTATATGACATGATCATTACTTAAACACCTTTAAAACAACTCAATTAAGTCTTTAATTCAACTAGTTTATGGCTTAAATAGCCCATACACAATTTTCCTAGTTAACCCAAACTAGGTCATAATTGAATATCCATTTTCACAAGCTCAAATCACACTATATAAATCCTAAAATATCAAAATTCTAATATTAATTAATTTCCCCATGTAATTTCACATAATTCATAAAATTCTCCAAAAGTCACTATCTACAAAACCCTTACAAGCCAAAAATCATGATTTTCAAACCCATTTACTCCCAATTTATGGTAATTAACTCGATACTCATTTCCCCATATTACTCATATCATTTTCTTCTAAAAATCACTTTTTAGAAAATTATATAAAACCCTAAGTTACAAAAATCTCAAATTCGGACAAGAAAGGGCGTCTTACCAATGAATCCATGCATGGCATCATCCCATAAATATGCTTCCAAGCCCAAAGTTCCAAGTAGCGTTATCCATTTGCACCAAACAACATCTTCTTCCCCAATCCACGAATCTAATAGTTGAATTTTATCATCTTCATCAAGAAACAATGGATTCTCACTTAAAATAGGAATCCCCTAGCTAAATCATGGTGGAATCATGCTAAATAGGGTCTAGGGCATGATTTTGGGGTGTGGGAGAAGAAACGGAACAAAGAATAATGAAACAGAATGGATTTGGAGCTTAAAACATCGCATTTTTCTAGTGCTCTGGTATCTGGCCTATGTCATGACATAGAAAGCCTGTGTCACCACACAGACTACGCTGACTACCCAGTGTCGCAACATAGAAAACCTGTGTCGTGACATAGGTGTTGCGACATTGAATTCTTGTATCATGACACTAACCTACTACCCTAATATACAGTTAGTAATTTAGGCATAACTCTTACATAGAATGTCTAAATGACATGATTTTTGAGGCAATCGAAAGTTAACTTCAAGAGATACAACTTTTATGTTAAAAAAGCTTTCCAAATCTGCCCAAAAATATGTTAAGTAGTTCTATAAAGTTGACATCAACATGCTTTTTCCCAAATTCAATATTCCAAGTCTTTTTTCTTCTTATAGCCATTATATAATTTAAATTTATGAAATTTATGAAATTCAAGCATCAAACTCTATCCATGTACACAAGCAATTTTCAATCACCTCAAACAGTGTATAAGGCTATTCATATACGTCATAGACATGTTTTTGCTCAGTTTCACTACCT
>JAYJMB010037168.1:0-33731 GCA_036873735.1 Pouteria campechiana | reverse complement strand
ATGCAGGTGAACAACTCCTGAACTACAGCAATTGATTGATGAGACTCACGTCAAGAAGGGAGTTGAAAAGTGAGCCTCCCTGAATTAAAAAGAGGGGAGAATGGCATACTGTCGATAATTTGCTCCGGGTGCCCTCTATCTGTGTAAAGCAGGCTTCTAAAAGCAACTCCAGTTCCTCTATGTTCGGCTTAGAACGCTTAGAACTACCTAAGCTTTCGTAGCTTCTTTTGTCCTTGCTTTTAGAGTCTTCATGTCTGATGGTTCAACCACACCCCCAAAACACGTTAAGATACAAACATGCGAAGAAACTTGCAAGAAATCCCACAGTAAATGCCATAATTTGTCATTTTGCTTTGACTCTTAGCCTTTAACCTTGTAACCTACTCTAATGAACCTAGCATAATAATTTTAATTTAGCCTTTTAAGTCTCCTTTTTGAGAGTTTAACCTAAGATCTTAAAGTCAATAATTGCTATACTCTAATACTATTTGATTAAAAAAAACTATAGTTATTCATTCAATGTCAGACAATTCTTATAATTTATCCTTAATTTGTATCATAATGGTTATCGATGAAGAAGCCAATGAATTCTTTATGGTGAGCTGATTCTTTTGTAAACCTTGACTTCTTTTTTTTTTTTTTTTTCTCTCATGACAATTCTGTAGGTCTACCAGATGCCTGCTGTGATGGGGAAAGCTACCAAAAATTGTATGCAACATGTGAGAAGTTATCGTTTTGCCCATGTAGTTACTAAGGTGCCACAATATCAGCCTCTGACAACTCGAAGTCTACTTTATAAGCAAAACCATAAGTTCAAGGCTTTATAGCACAGGCCACTGTCGAGATTTACGTAAACGATGCTGCAAGTAATGCGTTAAATCATAGAAGAGCAAGATGCTGAGTTTTACATTTTGGTCCAAATAATTTACCTCCCTTAAACATCCAATCCAAAAAGACAGAAATTTGCATTTTCACACACGACCATTCGTTTTTAAATTCTTGCGAATCTAATGTTGTCACTAGGAAAGTTGATTGTCGACCAAAATGGATTTTACACAAAACATTTGCTGTTAGAAACTGGGCCGAAACCTACATGGGCCCATTCCAAAAGCATCTGGCCCAATCGGTCCTGTGGATTCGAACCCAACGGGTCAGGTTTATCAGCCGATTGAGATCACCCGTCAAGGAATGGGTAGCGCCAGCCGCGCTACACCCCTTGACCTCCTAATTATAAAAATTACTCTACATTTAGAAAATTTTATCTCAAGTAAACTCAAGAATTACATAGGCAATCTTTTATTTATGAGGAACTGTTTCCATTATTGGAACCTGTGCCACCTAGGACATACGCACATAGTACCAAGCAATAGAGCAGGTTTTTTACACTGGTCTAATGGGCCACAAAGACAACATAATGAAGATGAATATTTCATGAGGCTATAAATCCGAACTGTTTACTCACATTTCATCTTCAACACCAAGTGCACCATCATCTAATTTCGACACCGATGAGGTCTCTTCCAACCGTTGGCGAACAAGCTTATCTGTCAAATACATCTCGGCCATGACCACGTCATTATCCAACAAGTGTTCCAGTTGATCCCTCACCTAAGCATCAAACAAAGCTAATTTTAGGATTTAGAACAAATAAGATCTCTGGTGGGTTCCCAAAAGCAGCAAATGGGCACAAATATTTAGTTATTTATGACCACATGATGAAGGACGACAAAGCATGCATTTATGTCACCAATCAGACCGACGCAAAGATTCTACTAAACATCTCTAAATGAAAGATGAGAAAAGCACCATCAATATCATATGGAACAACCAAGCAAGCAGCCATAGCATATACCAACGGCAAATTACATTTAACATGTTGGCCCTTGGGATTCCTTTCAACACCTTCCACATCAATCTCTCATTAAATACTTTGCATCTTATCCATCTCTTTGTTGAAAAACAAAAACCACCAAAGTCATTCTTACCGTCTGGACGCGGCCAGATATTGTGACTATACGGTTATTGATTTCCCCATTATAAGGGATATCCTACCACAGTATCAACGTCTAACAACTTGAAGTCTCCTTTATCAGAAAAACATAAGTTCGATGCTTTACGGCACAAACCACTTTTGAGATAAAGATTTTAGGAAACGAATCTGAAAGTAATGTATTAAATCACAGAAGGACTACTGAGTTTTACCTTTTGTCCAAATAATCTCGTGCCCTTAAAAACAACCAATCCAAAAGACATATATTTGCATTTTCATACCCCTCCACTGATCTTTAAATTGTTGTGAATTACATGTTATCACTGGGAAAGTTTGAGTTGCTCATTGATATTTTACACAAGGTGCGACGAGGAAATTTCCTTAAGTTTTTCCTGAGAGATATCTAGACTCTTTAGTGTGCTGTTTCCTTAGCTCAAACATGTGTCATTAAGGACACCAGCAAACAGTCGTAGCATTACTAGGCGATGATGCCCTCAAGTGCTTGACAAACCGCTAACAGTAATTTTTTGATAAGTGGTTTAGTAGGCCACAAAGACATAATGAATGCAAATATTTCATGAAGTTATAAACGAAATTTTTACTTGCCTTTCATCTTCAGCATCAAGTGCTTCATCATCTAATTCAGACATTGAAGTCTCTTCAAACTGTAGGCCAACAAGGTTATCTGTTAAACACATCTCGGCCATATCCACGTCATCATCCAACAAGTGTTCCAGTTCATCCTTCATCTAAGCATTAAAAGAAAAAGCTAATATTAGGATTTAGAACAATTAAAATCATTAGTGTTTTTGCAAATGTAAGAAAAGTGAATAGAACATGTTAACTAGTAACTAGATTTAAGCAATGCCAAATATAGAACTGATAATTATAAAGTAAATTTAGGGAAAAAATGAGCAAATTAACCAACACTCTACACAATGAGATTACCAGAGTCGATTTGATTGGCCATTGAGCATGCCAAAAAAAAAGTGAAAAGCGGAGTTTCTCTACAGCAATGCTTGCCATTTCAATTATTTCAGCAAAATTTTCACCAAAAATTTTATTTTGTCAGCTTAACAATATATTCTCACTAGGCAAAATAAATAAATTGTATTATTAAGAAAATTTCTCGAGATATTGGAAAAAAATTTAAAATTTTCTCCAATTTCTCAAGTTCTTCTCGTTTATCTTAGTGATATTTTCTTGAATGGCCAAAAGTCAATAAGGTGTCCTAAATCTTATTTGTGCTCCTTTTTTTTTCTCTCTGTGAGCTTCCGAAATCCACCCAAATCTTCCCAAAATTATTTTTGAAACTCCTTTCTACGATTTTGAAACAAAAAAAATATTATTTGAACCTTTGATTCGAAAATCGAAAGTCTACAGCGTGACTATCGATACCTAATTTATTTTTTTCATCTGAAATTATTTTTCTCCTTTCAAAATCTACAATGAATGTTTTGAAATTTATTTTCAAAGATATCTTGCTAGATTTGAGGGCTTGAAATCGACTGGAAGAGAAGCAATATAATTTCATCTTGCCGACATGCTACAATTAGCATTTTTGCTATTTCAAGGCTTCAAATCCTTCGAAATCATGAGTGCAATATTTGAAAACAACATTTGTGTGGATTGGAATCTTATTTTGAGGCAAAGATTAACGAAAACATGGTTATGAGAGGAGGAACACGTTTGCAACAGCATTTTGGGGTAGTTATTCCCATTTTCAGTAGCGATTGCTGATTGATTTCTATCTAGTTAGGTTTGATTTCAAACACTCAGTGTTATGAGATGGATTTTGAATTTTTTTTATTTTTAATTTATTTTAAAAAATACATATTTTATGTAGATAATTTGAATTTATTATGACATATTAGTAATTTATTTTTTAGATTTTTCATTATTTAATTAAAATAATTTATAAATTGGGTATTCTTTTTAAATAACTTCTAAACCATATGAAATTAACGAGCCTACATGAGTTTCTTTTTTGTGGTAAGGTATAGTAATAACATGTTTCATCATACTATATGCATATGTTTAACAACTTTCTATGACCTAGATCTCTCATTTAGTAATATTTCACTATTAATATCTACTTTATTTGCTTCTGCATCATTGGTATATTTCATTTATGTCACATATATTAATATTTAAAGTAATATTTTTTATTCTAAATATGAATTCAAATTTATCATTATTTATTATAAAGTTTTATGAAAGATTTTCTAAATTTTCTATAATTTTTTATTTTTTTATATTTTAGCAAAATAGTTTGGTAAAATTTTTGATAATTTTTCTAAAATTAGCAAAAATTTTTCCTTTTCAACTTAACAAAAATTTTCCTTTCAATGAAATTGCGAGTATTGCTCTGTAATGATATAGTCATTGTAGACTACCTGTTCACATGCGATGTTCTATAACTTGTGGTTGAACAATAAATTTTTGAGAAACTGACCGGAGGAAAGTCTAGGTTGCCCACATTCATGGATATTTAGTTAAAACCTTGGACATTCTTGTGCAAGAAAGAGGGGAAATCTGCTTATCTTTGGTTGCTTATCTTTGGTTTCCAAACAAAAGCAGCAAATGGTCACAAAGACAGTTATTTATGACCATGTGAGCGAAGGACAACTGGGAAATGAATTTATGTTACCAATCACATGGACAGAAAGGTTCCAGTAAACATCTTTGAATCTAAGATGATAAAAGCACCATCAACATAATATAGAATGACCAAGTAAGCAGTCATAGCATATTCCAAACAGTAATTACATTCGAATCTAACATATTGGCCATTGGGAATCCTTTTAACTCCTTCCACATTGATCTCACATTAAACATTTTGCATCTTATTCATATCTTTGTTGGAAATCAATAACTACCAAAGTCATTCTTACCTTCTGGACACGAACAGATGTTGTGACTAGACAGCTTTTTATCTGTCTAACACGTTCGAGATTTAGCGTGCTAATTTTAGATGTCAATTCATCCAAAGCAGGATAAGCCTCTTTCTCCAGCAGGGAAGTCTGAGTAGGTACAACATCAAAGCAATTCGAAATGAGAACAAGGAAAAAAGAGTCCAGAAGCTACAAACAGCACAAAGGCTGTGTTAAAAGCCTTGTCCACAAACCCTTTTGTGGTTTTTGAATTTGAACTACATATTGTAAGTGCAAGAATAAGAACCTCAACCGATCTTTCTATTCAACTAAAGTTGATGGAAGATTCATTCGATTCTGTGGAGAATTTTTATGAGGTAACAAATAAATACCTCAGATTCAAGGCACTTGCAAGCACACTGAAGACTGACTTCGAGCACCATAAACTCAAAAGGTAGCACTTTGGCGCCTGCACCCTTGGGCACATCCAATGTAGAATCAGGACTGCGGTCTTTCATTTCCGGTATCATGGTTGACCTTTCAAGTGAAATCTCATTCTCAGGAGAAGGGCTGTCTGACTCATCATGAGAAACAAATGAAGGAGATGGACCTTTGTTTGTTACTCCCATGTCAATGTCACTACTCTCAGCTGCCTTCAGACAAAAGAAACATCTTAGTTTCAGCAGAAAGACTCATGTTTAAGTTTATAATAAGACCATCTTTGTGGGTGGGTGTGTGCGCCTGCGTGAGGCAATGATTATTCTGCATCAGATTTTGTGGATTCAGTTTAGCATAAAAAAGAAGCGAAACAAGAACAACCAAAAGACTGAAGTTAAAATAGTTATTGTAGGCTACAAATACTTCATCAGATGATAGCCTCGTGCGTCATGTGGCAGAGTACTTACAAAAACAAGGCAATTGAAATGGCAAACAGAAAAATCAAAGAAAGCAAGATCAATATACATACGCAAGATTTATTATACAATCACGTGAATGTTCATGCATAAACACCAGCTTCCTTATCAACCAATTCTAACTAATTCAGAAAAACGAAAAACCTTTGGGGGTGGGTGGTGTATCGAAGAAAGAAAAAACATAAATAATTATCGTGGTTTGATGCCACTAATTGCTCAACATATAACTCATGTTGGAATCTTGAACATAATGATTTGTAGCAACCATCCACGCGTCTCCACTGTATCCTCTGAATTAGCCCATCCTACACTCCTTGCTGACAACATCGGCGTGGATCACAGCAGCAATCAGAAGCGACGAGGGCACCATTTTTGGGTAGTCCATGACCCAAAGACACTCTAAAATGAAATGATTGGGAACCACCTAACCATTTTGGGAAATGGGTAAGAGTAAGATGCTTTCTTCTAGAGAAAATCTATCAATATGGGAAATTTCTACCTGCCGAGGCGTCCTGTGGTGATTCGATACATGGTATTGAAGATTCTCAACGAAGGCAGTGACTTGCGGATTTTTAGAGCTCAGCACCAACACCTCTGTAGCAGTGACAATGGCCTTTATATGCTCCAAATTAACAACAATAGCCCGCCGTCGTCCAAGAACCGTCGACGGATACGATAACATGGGATCGAGAATCCGAAGGTCGCGTGCTCGCAGTCCAGTCCGCCGCATGATCGAGTGCTTCCCAACCTCTTCAGTGTGCGACTCCCCCCGACTCAGATACTACGAACCAGTCCTTTGTCGCAACAGCCTTCCGCCGGGGCCGCTGCTGATGCGTCGGAGGCATCGGTGAGACTGAAGAAGGTCGATCTGCTTCAGCGGCGTTTTTGCTAGATCCCCTTTCCATTGGCCTGGATTTCCTGAATTGGCACTTCAAAAGTGTTTGAAATTGTGCTATCAGCCTGCGAGATTGTGATGACAATCTAAAGATATGAGCAATTTTTATTTTAATTAATAGTTGAAACAATTTGTAATATTGGCGGGAGGCAACGGTTTCATAGTCCATCTCGGTTGTACAAGACGTGTACTGCATCTCTCTTTATAGGATTCTTACCCATGCGTCTTCACCTGTCCATCCACTCCATAGTTTCGTTTTTTTTTTCTTTGCTACCAATAAGACAATAGAAATTTAAATTTATGGAGCGGTTCGGATGTTATATGAAACCTGAGACAGTGGGCCGAAAAAAGGCAATGCACCGTCTGTGCAACAACACATGTCTGACTGGGTATCCGTCTCGGTGTACAATGGAACGCCAGTCTGTGACGTGGCCCATGATTCTTGTGCATTAATTACCGTCTTCCTCGCAAATGGTCAACTTCGAATTTCAATCGCATGAGGACCGGCTGTATCTGAGTCAGGAAGAAGATATAGTTAAAAATTAATTCATGTATAAACTAGATAGTTATAGTTAGAATATTGATGGACCGTCTGAATTAAAAATATCCACACTTTAACTAAATCCAAGAAACACAACCGATTTGCTCTTGTGCTCTTGACTTTTGACAAATTGTATCCATTGCCACTTTTTTAAGTTTTTTTTTTTTTTTTTTGAAATGTGCTCTTGTGTTTTTGTAAGTTATTTGGGCATGCCCTTGTCATGAATTTCCATTAGTAATCTCCTGTTAACTCATCTAAAGTTGTCGGGAATATTTACGGTGGACAAAAATAGCCTTACAAATCTTTAAAACCTTTGACAGATATTTGGCAACAAGTGATATAATATTTATTGAGAATAATTGCTACATAAAACAAGCCTTAGCTTGTGTCTTGTAGTAGTGGACTACTTATAAATAATTTTATTAGCTCAAAATTTTAGTCGAATTCAAGTGGAACTTTTGGCAAAAGTTACTTAGATACATCTTATTATTTAGGTAATTGTATTTGATAGAGAGGCTAGAAGAAAAGTACATTTAGGGCATGTTTAGCCATGAGGAAAAAAAAGAAAAATTTTCCACTTCTTTTCACCAATTTTTCATAATTTTTGATATAATTTGATATCTTAGCTACTTAATAATTTTATTTTTTTATTACTTTTATTACTTTTATTTTTATTTTAATTTTTTATACTAAAAAATTATCTATTTTATTTTTATTTATGTTATTTTTAATTATTATTTTATATCACATTACATCACTTTTTTCCTTTTTTCTCTTTTTTTATATCTTTTCTCCATTCCGAGAAGCATCCTTAAGGTGCATGGTGACATGAGCCGATGTAAACCATAAACCAAAAAACAAATAAATAAATTTTTTTATGAAAAGATTAAAGCATAATATTTGATTATAAAAATAATAACGAGAAAAATTAGTATTATTAAAGATAGGTATCTATAATGTCACACTAAAGAAAACTAACTAATAGACTTTTTTTAAAAAAACACACTTCTTTCCAAACATACCTTAAAGATCACATGTTATCTATTCTTTCATGCTCTAAATCGTCATATTTATGGATAAAATGTTCATGAAGTAATTTAATAAAAAGATAATATAATTAATTCATTATTTAAAAATTTAAAAAATAATTTCTAAACAACTTGAATTATCAATCCACAACAGTGTTTAAAAATTTGGACCAGATCGACCAGTTCAATTGGGAACCAACTGGAGCACTGGTCCAGTTGAGGCCGGTTACCAATTTTTCATTTTTAATATAAAAAAATAAAATATACTTATATTAATTTAAATATATTTTAAATATATTTATTTAAAAATCAAACTCATTAATTAGTAAAAATATTAATAATTAATTATAATTATTTATTATAATTACATAATGCTGACATCATCGATTTAACTTTGTTCACTCCATTGGTTGAACCAGAACTGAACACTTAAACAATTCAACCTCCGATCCAATTTTCTAAACATTGATCCAAAGCTAAGCCAACATACTTAGGTTAAAATAGAATTGAGTTTAGGTTTTGCCAATACCGTATACGCATATGTAACATATGTATGCATGTAGGTGGAACCCAACTCAACCCAGTGTGGGCAACACAATCACAACCATGGTGAGTAGGGGTGTGCATGGGCTCGGGTTCTGCTCGAACTTAATCCAAATTTGGCTAGCGTTGGATTATAACAATTTTTAAAGAAATTAAACTAGGTAGAGCTTGACCCAAACGTGACTGAATGATGGGTTGGAGTGCTTGGACCGAACTTGAACCCAATCATGATTAAAAAAATTTAAAAGAGTTGCAATATAGAGTAATATTTTAAAAATAACTTTGTTTTTGTACTGATTATTAGATTAGAGCTTTCAGTTCTTTTGTAGATGAAATATCTTTATCATATATTTTTCATTTATAAAACATGTTATAAGTTATACTTACAACTTGTTGGTGTAATTACACATCATTATTTGATGTTCAATATCTACAAAAATTAGTGCATAACCCTTTATACACTACTTCAATAGTTTATAAATCCACTGTAAGCTAAATTAAATGTGAAAAGCATGGTGACATCAAATTGAAACAAATGTACTTTTTTTAATCTATTCTTTTATATTTGAATATTTGTTAAAAATCTGAACCCAAACCAAACTAATAAGAATTGGATAAAAGTTTTAATAAAAATTAAAATTAGACATATATTTTACACGGAAGGTTAGCTTTGAGTAACCTCAAATTCGAACCCGGCGTACGCTGAAACTCGGCACATGCGTAACGGCCAGTAGATATTTGCGCCAGCACCTCTATCAGTTCTGCCACGTGGAACCTATATGTTCTCACTGGAAAGTGGAAACGTTTTTACTCCTGGTTAAAAATGGGGCCACAGCTTCTTTTAACTGTCCACTAATCATTTGACAGCTTCTTTAATTGTCCATGTCAATCTTCATTCATATATCGTCAGGTTGCCCACCGTATTTCCGGCAAATGGAACCAACGGCTGGGACTCATCTCAAGCTGCAGAACTTGTGTGGCCAGCGGCATTCGCGCGAGTAGCTTTCCACTTCTCATTCGAGCGAGCGCCTCCACAGCCACGCCTCCCCCGCCAAAAGCAAGTTTCCATTATCGTTCATGGTCTTGGGCGTGGGCCTTTTTACTGAACCTGCATCCAATGGATATCATAGCCGATACATATATCTACAAATCAAAATCATTATTTTCGACAAAATCGATTTTTTATAATATTTTCTTAGAAAAAAATTAAAAAATTTTAAGAAAAAATATTCTTTAATCGTTTTTATTTTAGTTAAATTTACATTTCAATAATTTTTGAATCTTTTGAAAATTCCGGGAATTTTAAAATTTAAGATAATTTTTTTAATAAAAATGGATCTGATATTGCTATTCTATAAAAAATATGCCTGTAGGATATTGCGGCACAAAAATTTCTGGACATTCGAGTGTACCATACAAGCTCCAATGACTCCCCCGCAAAAACGTTCACCGCCACAAATGAATCTGCGACAGTTGCAGCTGCTGCAGCAGCGTCCCTCTTATCTCTCCCACTCCCACTCCCACTCCCTACATGATTCTTTCAAAGATCTCTTCAAATCTCTCCTTCAACCGCTACGCTCTTCCTTTCAAGAGCAGAAGAAGCACCACAAATATATGGTTCTTACCACGCTTTCCTTCTCTCCGCATCAGATCCAAGGCATTCTCGTCATCCTCTTCCTCCTACAATCAGCCTGACCAATACCCTGAAACTAATCCCTCTAGTAATCAGCGAAAGGATCAAGGGCTCGAAGAAGATCGCCCCGTGCATTGCGAGGTCGACGTAGTCTCGTGGCGGGAGCGCAGAATTCGAGCCTGGATTTCCGTTGCCGCCGATGTAGAGACTGTATGGAATGTCCTCACCGACTACGAGAGGCTTGCTGATTTCATCCCCAACCTGGTGCGCAGGTGGAGTTCCGTTCCTACAAGAATTCGATTTTCAGCATATAGGTGACATCTATTTAATCCACAGCGTCCAAATCGTGTGCCCATTTAGGATGCTGCGATAAGATTTTCTTGAACGGTTGAGATTGACCAGCTAGATTGTTTAGGATTCATTTGTTCATCTAGTTTTCTGGCTTTGTTCTGTCAAACGGATGCTATGATTGAGGCTGTCTGTATTCACAGGGATGAAATGTAGCCAATACAATAGGCATCGCCATGCCCAGGAAAAAAATGATGGTGTAAAGTCATGAACTAAATGATTTCTTTCATTGCAGTGGGAGAATCCCGTGTCCGCATCCAGGGCGGATATGGTTAGAACAGAGGGGGTTGCAGCGCGCTATGTATTGGCATATTGAAGCTCGAGTTGTTCTGGATCTTGAAGAATTCCCCAATTCTGTTAGTCTTCTAACTTAAGTTCTCAGTGTTTAGTTCTCATGTTTTCATGTTTCATGCAACAGAAAATCAAAGCTTTTCTAGGTGATTGCTTGTGGTATAGGCCAATGGTCGTGAACTTCACTTTTCTATGGTTGATGGGGACTTTAAGAAGTTTGAGGGAAAATGGTCCGTGAAGCCTGGCCTAAGGTAGGTATAAGCACACAGCTCGTGATCTGTTTGAGCATCCTATCTTAGTATTATTCCTTTTAAATTTGATTTTCTCAATGTCTAGTCTTGAGTTAGTTTTTGGCATTCACATGTGGTTCGTTTAAGTGATGATTGATAAGTTATGTATGCTCATGACCTCCAACATAAAGGGGGCAAAAGGAAAAATCCAGAAGATGCTTGCAGAGTTGACATGATACCATGAAACTTGAAGCGTCCTTTGATATGGGCGTCTTTGCTTTCGTTTTATAGTGAGGAATGCTTATATGAAAATATTAACAGCTTTCAAATTTATCTCTCTGTTTTTTTTACTTGATGTAAACTATTTATTTTATTATTTCCTAGTATCATCTTATATTGAATTTTAAGGCAACCAAAAGCCAAATATTGAAAATCCTTTGGTGCTGGTTAACTAGATATTCATCTTTGTAAACTACTTTTCTTTTCTTTTTCTTAATACCCTTTCAAGACAACTACATACAGATATTCTGTTATTAACTTTTTACTCTTGGTTCCCATGTGTTTCAGGTCTTCAGCGGCAATTTTATCTTATGAAGTGAATGTCATACCAACATTCAACTTCCCAGCCATTTTCTTGGAGAGAATTATTGCATCAGATCTTCCTGTTAACCTTAGAGCCTTAGCTTGCAGAGCAGAAAGGAACTCTGATGGGAACCAGAAAATGCCGGGTGCTGGAAGTGCCTCCTATATGTCTTCTTCCACTGACCTATCAGATGCTTTTCCTAAGGCTAATAAACTTCCTTCTGACGAGTTAAAGGAGAGTTACACGAGTTCTAATTTTGGACCGTTGCTAACTCCATCTTCTAGTGAACTCACCAGCAACTGGGGTGTCTTTGGAAAAGTTTGCACACTGGATAGGCCATGCATGGTAGATGAAGTTCATCTTCGTAGATATGATGGCCTATTGGTAACTCATTGATTCTGCACTATTAACAGATGCCATTCTTCTTCAATGGGAACCACTTTTTGTCACAGTTTCTCTGATGCAATCGTTTTGGGCTGAAGGAAAATGGTGGGGTTCATCGATGTGTTGTTGCTAGCATAACTGTCAAGGCACCTGTTCGTGAAGTATGGAATGTTTTGACTGCTTATGAGACTCTGCCTGAGTAAGCATTTTGTTTCTTCAATTTCATCTTTTCTCCATGTTTTTACTTTTTTTTTTTTTCTCACTCTCTTATTTAAACTTTTTCTATTTAGAGATTATCTTTTCAGTTAAGTGTCAGTCGTAATTGTCTCTTGTTAGTTGTTGTCTTGTTTTGTACGAAGGGACACATTCTCATTTCCTCACTGCAATGGATTTGTTCCCTCAGTTCTCCAGTTCCTCTGTTGCTCTCTGGTAGAATAGATTTTTACATCCGTGACTAGCAAATCATCTATGTTGACCTGGTCTCCAGTGACCGACCTTTCCACCACATGGCAAACCATCCAAAAAGCATGTAGTGACCAAGGCCAGTAACCCAAGAGTTGTCAACAAATGGCCATAATAACAATATCTTCTGTAACAATGCTTCTAATGGTGAAAGGGAACAATATTGCCTGCGCTAAACCAATGTTATTTGAGAAAGACAATTCCTCTTCATTGTTGCCTCTAATTAGGTGCTATTTGGGTTTGTCTTTGTATACATTTTTAATAATTTTTCTTGACCTTGTTATGGAGATTAATAATTATGGCTCGAAAATGCACATCAAGTCTAAAGTTGTAAACCTTAGAAGCACCAATTATTGGACTTCCTCTCAAGTTACAGACCATATGCATGCTGCAGCTGGGTTGCTATGTACCACTACACATTCAGCCAGTTTTTGTTTTTTTTTTTTGGTGGCTCAGTAGAATACACATGATGGTGACAATAGTCTGATCAGGTATCTTTTCCACATCTTAGCAGTCCTTATTTTAACCTTTTACATTATGATGGCTTATATTCTAGTATAGATCATTATCTTCATTTGTTCCATTTATGCAACTTTAACCAAAGGCATCAACCTAATTAGATGCCATTTTGCAAAGATGAACCTAATAGGCTAAAAGCTCCTAAATTGATGGAACAGATCAAGCTTTTATCTCTCAGATCTTGGTACCACCAATGTCCCTGATTAGCCTTACCAAACACAGACACTCGAAAAGAAAGAAATAATGCAAGCAAGAAAGATAAGGAAAAATGAACAGAAATTAAAAGAGAAAGAAATATATATTCAGAACTAGGAGCATGTTAAATTGGATTTCACAGGATTCAACCACTGATGGCAACTCCAGTACAGATTGCAGTCTTTTATTTTCACCTTTCTTGGTATTTATTTCTCATGCATTAATTATAAGGAAATCTCCTTGTAAGTGATGTTTTGATTATTAATACTTTGGTTGGTTAATGTTTGATATTGTTAAACTACTTAATAACTTTCCCTTGAGTCTTTATAGCAAAATCTGTGCTTCATAAGATCATTTTTATAATAAATCTTGATTTGCTTTCTCATAACCTTGGTTTTCACAGGATTGTTCCAGATTTAGCTATCAGTAAGATTTTGTCGCGTGAAAATAACAAGGTTCGCATTCTTCAGGTACAAATCAAGATGGTATATCAGCTAAAAGTAGTTCTTTTTCCTCATCTCTGAATCTCGGTTGTTTTTTCCTTTTCTGGCTTTTTTTCTTTTTCAAAGGGATGCTGACTTTGTGTTGATTGATGGCCTTCCTTTTGCTTCTAGAAAACCAGAATCCTTCATTTAAAAAAAAAAAATAAAAAATCCTTCAAACTAAAATGTATCTTTTCCCTTACGATTATGCATCTCCATATGCCAGACAGTCCAAGAATCAGTACCTTTGAATGCCGTGTAGTTATATCCTCGTCTATCTGAGGATGTCATTACAAAATAATTTGGGAAAATTTATTTGACATGAGGCCTGGAGGATCTTCATCGTATGCAGAGCATATTGATTCATGCTCTTAGGCCATCTAACTACAAAGGCAAGGGAGTTCTCCTCTGTTCATATTCTTGAGAAATCTTATTAATTTGTTACATAATTTTGTGTAATAAACATGTTATCATAAAGGGGTACTTATTAGCATACACATGCAGTATGAGCTTTCCAGGCAGAATTATCTAAGCTAGACATCGTTGGTTCTAGTTGTAATTTTAGGTGCATAAGTTTTTAAAGAACTAGAGTCAACAAGGGCCGCGTTAAAAGACAAAAGACTTATATCAAGAGATCAAGAGATTTGCTAGAACACAAAAAATGCAGTATGTGCACACGGACCATTTAGAAGTAATTTCATTTTGGCAACCTTGTGCTTTTGTTATATCTTGTTATTAATTATTTTCTTCTTTGAATAGCATGTGACAACCAAGTGTGGCCCACATGATTTGATCATAAATTGGTTCCCTAAGATTTTGAAAATTCTCATTAATGCTAACAAATATCGTTTCACACATGCAGTATTTATAATAAATTCTGACCAATATTTTTATCGATGGTAATAGTATTTTGTTACTGTCTTGGGATTTTTTCATTCCAAATGTGTGTTGCAGGAAGGCTGCAAGGGCCTATTGTACATGGTACTTCATGCACGTGTTGTTCTGGATTTGTGTGAGCATCTTGAGCATGAAATTACATTTGTGCAAGTTGAGGGAGACTTTGACTCATTTAGAGGAAAGTGGCTTCTGGAGCAACTTGGAAGTCATCATACACTGCTGAAGTACTCAGTAGAATCAAAAATGCACAGAGATTCCTTGCTGTCTGAAGCTATTGTTGAAGAGGTACATGTTGAAATACTCCACTGGTGCAAGTTTAACAAAAGAAATTGTAGGTGTTTTGGTTGATTTTTTACCAATGAAACTAAATCATTCAGCACCTTCTAGAAAGGGTATCACCCTTTATTCAGAATTGATGATTTTGATCCATTGTCATTCTGACCATTTCAGGTTGTATACGAGGATCTGCCGTCAAACTTATGTGCCATCCGTGATTATCTTGAAAAACAAGAACCCATTGGATCAAATTCTGTAATTACATTTGGCCATGTTAAATACCCTGACAAACAAACTACTTCATTTGATAATTACATCAATGTTGAGTGGAGGAAACCATCTGTTTCGTCTGATAGTGACATGCATCTCAATCAGAACAAGAAGCTTGAGTTGTCTGACAATGTTGACAGCACAAAACTACCCCAACAAAGACCAAAGGTTCCAGGTTTGCAAAGGGACATTGAAGTGCTTAAAACTGAGCTCCTAAGGTTTATTTCAAAATATGGGCAAGAAGGATTTATGCCCATGAGGAAGCAGCTGCGTTTGCATGGAAGGGTGGATATAGAGAAAGCAATTACACGCATGGGTGGTTTTAGAAAGATTGCATCATTGATGAACCTTTCCCTTGCTTACAAACATCGAAAACCAAAGGGCTACTGGGACAACCTAGAGAATGTGGAGGACGAAGTAAGTTCAAACTTAACACCAGCAACTTGAAGCTTTTATATGCTCTGATCCCTGTTTAGGGTCGTTGAAATTTTCTCTTAGAATTTTGTATATTGTCAATCGCCAGCTCACTTTTGCAATCATTGATTGACATAGAATGAAAAAGAAGTAAAGGAGACATTTCTTTCATGGGATTGCATGGAATCCCAGTTAATTCTGTGATTCCTATGTGCATTTCAAGGAAAAGATCGCACGGGGGTTTAAATCCCTCCTAGCCCTTGACATTTTAAATCTGAGTCCCGTTTGTAAATTTGGAATCCTTGAGTGGTCACTTGAAATCATATTTTGAGCAGGAAAAGGATGTATGGGCAACCATCACACATGGTAGGTGGATCTAGTATATTGGCCGGCAATATAAAATTTAGAAATTATTTCTACTATTAGTTCTACCAATATTTCATGGGAAGAATCCCATAAAAATATAAGCATAAAAATACAGGCCCAAATTTCAGTCCATGGTAAGTTTACTACATGTGAGCTGGTTTAAATTTCCAATACTGTGGGAGAAAGCCACACAGTAGATTAGTGACCCAAGAATCTATATATGAGGATGAACCATCGAAGATGCTTGACCATAATCATTCAGTTTTGGGGGGATAGGATGTGGACAATCACATGATGGCTCCTGCTCATTGGTTAGCTAAACATGGTTCCCTCTAAGTACATCTTCTGGTGCTGACTCTAACAAAAGATGTTCACTTCAACCAGGCATCATTCCTACCTTGCTTCAATCTGTCAATGATTTGAATTTGTTTCAGGCGATTTTCAACTTTCTTGTTGAAGGGTACAAGGGCACTTCCATTAAATCTTCATATTGATTGCTCAAAGCAGAAGTGAACAGTGTTGGTGCAGTTTTACAATCTGGTTTTGTCTTTTACAGATAAGCCGATTCCAGAGGAGCTGGGGAATGGATCCTGAGTACATGCCTAGCAGAAAATCTTTTGAGCGTGCAGGTACGAGAAAATGCATTCGCTTTAATGATCATCTGTGCAATGATTTTGACTGAGCCTTCAGCACTAAACTGAAGGGAGATCATCTCTCGTGGACAACCACCAGCTTTCTTAACGACCAAGTCTCCACATGTGACGGCCATGCAAGATGATCTTGAAGTATTGAAACTCCATGTTTGACAATTACATCCAGGATCCGGTATATTTGTTTTAAATCAGAAAATTTATTGTTGATTCAATATTGAAAACTTCCATCTTGCCAATATTTCTGGTCAGTTGTCTAATTGACAGTATATCTATACAATTCTGATGGTGGCAAGCTGAGGGCATTTTTTTCGTTTAAAATATGTAATTATACTCTCTTCCACAGCTTATATTCTATTTCAATAATTTGAAGGCTAATATTCCTGTCATCCAATAACTCTATCATTCGTATGCTTCTTTTAAATAAGGAACCACAAAAATTAAAATGAATTACCCTGCTATTATGATAATAGGAAGCTTATTCTTGTTATTTAAAAAAAGGTGTAATCATCCTCTCTTCAGTGGCTTATATTTTCAATTCACCCTTTAGTTCTAATTGTTGAATTTCAACCGTGTCCCTATATTACAATTTATGACATTAGAGTATATTACCATTTTAAAGGTTACAAACCCGTAGAATTATCATGAACTTTTTAAAACTTATTTGAGATAGTTAATTCACTGAAGGGATCAATTTTAAGCATAAAAATTACAAGAATAAATTTACAGTCATGTAACTTGTAGCCAATGTACCTTTTTTCAAGCATAATTTGTCGATCTCACAGGCACCTGAGTTGCAGTATATCATAATGTGATCAGCAAAACTAATAACCATATATTGATTACATATATATGTATGAGACATCCAGATTGATGATTGAGCAGGTTCCACCCATGAAAGAAAATGAGATTGGACTGGACTGGGACTGGACCGGCCCGTTTTGTTTCAACCAGGTGGGCAAATGACTCCAGGCAAAATGAGATTTACTCCTTACCAGGCGTTCACACGCAAAGCGGTTCTAGCCTGGTGAAATCTTGAATTTATTCAAAAGTGGATTTTTTAATACATGGGAGGATGTGCAAAGGAAAAATTTGCATGTTGGGTGGAGATGTGCCAAAGGGCCGTGGCAATTAATCTTTCTTGCTGCATAAACTAACAGCTTTACCATTCTTCTTCTTCTTGTTTTTAATCTGTTTTCTCCCTTTCTTCAGGCCGCTATGACATTGCACGAGCTTTAGAGAAATGGGGCGGTCTTCATGAAGTTGCTCGTCTCCTTTCGCTGAATGTCCGGTACCCGGGCAGACAGGCCAACCCAGCCGCTAAAGAGGAGACAGACGATGCTAAGCAGTCAGAAGATCAAGAGAGACTATCGAATAATCATTATGTTTCACAGGACACACAAAAGTGGCTTATGGAACTAAAACATTTGGATATTAATTGGATGGAGTAGGAATGCTATCGATAACTGTTATCAAATTTTTGTGGTTCCAGAGCCTAGCAGGTTGTGTTCTGTTGGTTCTGGGACCTGGTGTGTGTCATTTAGGCTTGATCTTGGAAATCATATGGCATGCTCAAGGCCCAAAAGGTGACTAGACTGAAAGCAGCAAGGGTGCCATAAAAAAGTGAGCTCTTGCATGGTGGTAGGCTGCAGGGCATCGTGATGTTTTCAATAGCCATTATTAAATTGAAGGCCTGGCTTTAGGTCCAAGCTAGCTGGTGGCACCGGTTTTCCTCTTGAAATCAGCTCGGGTTCAAGATATGCACAAGCAGGCTAGGAGTATCTCCTAACGCATTCTTGGGGCTATTGATTTAGGGATTTCTAGGTGCATTGGGGGATCGGATAGTACGGACATTGCAAATTCATCCGGATGAATTATTGTTGGTAGAAAATACAACAGCCACAGACCGAAAAAGTTTTACAAAATGCAGAGCAGCGTCGCCAAAAAGGCTGGTTGATGATGCATCTAGGCTAGAGGAAGAGAACCGGGCGCATAAATTTGTTAGACATCTTAGGACCTGATCTGCAGTGTAGATTTACTTGTGTGAAAGAAAAATGATATAACCAAAATAATGTCGGGTGCCTGTAAGCTATAAAATAAATGAATAAGATTAAAACAAAAGAGAAATTATTGTGAAAAGTGCAGAGAAGATCAACCGTGGAATATGCGATTTCAATTCCGCCGATTCCAAATCCACCTAATGGAGACACGACAATCAATACGGTCAAAAGCGTCCCCTCTTCGTGGGACGCATTCCCATGCCAGAGAATCTCAATTTCTTGTTTATTTTTCGGGGAGGATGCACTGCGGCAGCGGGGGGTATCAAAGCCCACGTGCTTCGGTCCCCCTATTGATGATACAATTCCGACGGCCTATGAGCTATATTTGTGAGAGGAATTGCGAGAAGAATGAAAGGTTAAAAGGGAGGTGAAGGAGAAGAAAAACATTTAAAAACAAAACGTGGTCGCTCAACCAGCTGATAATGATTGAGTTTAGGTGACCATTGTGATACCAAAAATGTATGTGCCAAAGTGTTACCGTCAGTCCGCCGCGACCACCACCAGCCAGTCCATTCAACACAATGAATTCACGTAAAGGAGAAACATCTCAGACAGACCATACCCCCAATCATCCTTTATATATAGATAATTCATATAAAAAAATATTTTATTATATTAAACTAATTTTTAAAAAATTTTATAACCTATTTTTTAATTGCACAAAGTTTAGACTAATATATTTAATTTAAAGTAAATTCAAAACTTTCAAAAATCCGAGTAGGGCTGGCCGCGCCCTTATCCCGGTTCACGTTGCCGCCCAAACCGTATCCTCATCCGTAAGACGCGTCCACCGCATGCATCCGGAGCAGCGCCACATGGCCTTCGTAGCGTCCAAGAAGGCTGCTGAAAAAGCATCTCTGACATAGGAAGGCGGTTTTGCGAAAACCGTGGGCTGCTAAAGCGGTTTTTGAAACCGCCGTTTTAACTTTTGCTCTTTATATCAATCCGCCCTCTCCTTGATTCGGCCATGTTGGTGGGGGAGTTATGATCCTTAGCCTGCCTGCCTGCCTGTCTGAAGTCTGTTCTAATCTCATGGCTGGGGGCAATAGGAACGACAGATGCTGCATGATTTGTTATTTTTTTTGGAAATATAGCGATGATCCTTCCTATTCCGCCCATGCCATTGGATTTTGAGAGGCTTTATTTTCCCGATTCTCCCTCCCTCCTCAATCTTCTTGCCATAGTGTAGCCAGAGGACTCTGTCAAGATCGGCGTGCGCGGAATGAGGGGTGAAATCTCTTGGCGTCTTATGGCATGGAGGAGTTGGGAAGAAAATGGACCCCTTCCATTATAGTCCGTCCGAGGCTGGGAGCTAATATTTTTTTACCGATCCCTCCCATGCCGTTGGATGCCGAGAGCTCCTCTCTTTCCTCTTCATGCCCCTGCCATGGAAGGTCCGGAGAGGTAAGATCCATGCTCGTGGAAGGGGTTTTATTCTTGCCAATTCCTCCCATGCCATTAGATTTCGACAGCTCTGCTCTCTCCTTATCGTGGCTTTGTTCTCTCCTTGGTACGTTCAAAATGAATGGAATTCATTGCTTATATACGCTGCGAGATAAGGTTGCTATAACTGATAGGATTCGTTTCATGGCATGACAAGCACCCTAAGAAAATTAGATTTGAAGTTTCTTTTGCAGGATGGCATGCCAGCGGAGAAGAATTTACTCCCAAGGAAGATTTTGCATCTCTATCGATTATAATATTATTATTTTATAAAGAAATTTAGTATTTTTCTTATACTGATTTCGATTTTTGATTTTTAATTTTCGTTTGGATGGAGGTAAACGTGATTAGTTTGCCTAATCAATAAGATAGTGGGCGGAAAAGCATGTAGTTATGGACGCTTTAACAGAGTCGGAGTGGCAAGGGGCGGAAGAACAATCTTCTTACTGCAAGCAGAGCAAGGAACGCGATGGGACGCAAAGCGGCTTTCGCTGGTTTCCAGATCCCGCCAGTACAAAATAATTTCGAGGGATTTAAATTATGATTTTTGTGACTCACAATAAAAAAATTTTCAATGTGATTCATTTAGTTTATAATTAAAATACCCAATTAGATGGAACAAACCAAAATATATTGTGATGAGGAATGTTTTGACCTATAAAATGTCTTGTATAATCTAAATAAATACAATCGGTAAACCTTCACATTGCTAAGAAATTTTATATTAATAGTATTTTAATTTTATTGCAACCATCTAAATATCACGGCCGCTGTACAGATCAGGCACTTCTAGTGATCTCGGGTCTTGCTTTCCTGCGAAGCAGCTCCCAAATTTGTGTAGTTCGATTCAGTATTCAAGACAGGTACCACGGCTCTCCTATCAGTGAGGCCCAATGGTTTGAAAGCAGAAAGGGCTAACGGCGGTTGATCCAAGCGTCAGAGGGGACCAAATCCTTCGTGGGGGGATGAGGCGCAGAAAGTCATTCATGGGTTTTTATTAACTTGGGTAGTAGATTTAGCAGTTGAATGTAATAAAATATGACGTCTCTCTCTTGTATTTCATATGCAATCAAATAACAATTTTGTAAGGTTTACGATTTGTTCTTGGCATTACCTCGCGCGGTGGCAAATTCATGCCAAGTGCTCATCGTGTGGGGGAATTTCTCACGATTGCCGTCATCGCGCAAATTGTATGGATGGAGGGCTAAGAAAAACACATCTTTAAGCGTACTGAACGAAGGCTATGCTGACTTGTAGAGCTTGCATCCATGTTGCGTTCAGTAATTCATTTTTGGGTTTAGATGGCGCGTTAGTAAGCTCATCTTGTGCGTCTGGTTTCTATACCCCCCGTCCGTGGTATGGTCTTTTCGTTTTCATTTCCTCTGAACGAGCGACGGAAGCTTTCAAGAGTCTTTGAAATAGACAGCTCTTGCGTTTGATGAGCGTTTGCTTGCGGCTCTAACGCACGTTTCATCGACTTATTGCAAGCGTTGGCATCTGTTTGCTGTAATTGTGCTGAAATTGTTCCCTTTTGTTACTCTTTATCTGGCTTGGTGGGCCATCAAATGAGGCACGCAAGTTCATCAAGGTTTGAAAGGGTAGCCGAATGACAGATCCTATTTCATTTTGGCCCACCACGATTTCTAGCGAGACCCAAGCCACAACAATCATAATTTGCGCCTCATAGGCTGCATCTTTTGAAAATACATCTAAAATATAAAAAAAATATTAGTCTAAATATTCTGCATAATAATTCTTCGACGTGAAAGGAAGAACTGTAGATGTCTGGTCTCATGTTTGTGGGTCCCGATAGGAGGGATTTTTTTTTTTAATGGAGCCGTGTGTATATGCTCTTGGATAATGATAATTTTGTAACCCACTTGCATCCTGTATTGAGATGATTTTTAAATTATTAACCAATAGAGTTTGTCTTACTGAAATTATTATGGTGGGCCAACCCGTCTGAAATGCTATAAACCCATTTTGACTACGCAGATATTCAGAAAAAAAGCCTCACTATTTTCCTTGGCATGGCCTGTGAGATGATGACCGTCATTCTTCAGATGGGGAAGAAAGATGTAGTAACTAAGGGCTTGTCTTGGTTGGTGGAAACAACCTAAAACAAAGTACTCCCTTCCTGCCTAAGGTTTTCAGCAAAGTCACATTAGAAAATTTGAAATGTGTTTGCCTTGCGAAATAGCAAGCGTTGTGGGCTCAAATTCGAGCGAAGCACAGTTTCGAAATTGGCAGAGGCCAACCAGCTGTAGCATCGGCAAATTAATGAATCCGACCAAGCAGCAGCAGTCGCTGCATGAAAGCTTCCACGCTACCATCAATGCTCTACCAATCCCACAGGAAAAAGCATGCAAGGCCTTCTCAATGCAAAAAAACATGGGCCACACGTACCGAAATTTCAGAATAATTTAATTTCTGTCAGCTTGCTTAGCAAATAGGGCTTCTACTTTCTAGTCAGTTTTTGGGTTTGATAATTTATTATAATGAGAGGAATGTTTATTGTTAAAGGATGTATTCAGGCATGCTTAATTTTAATATTGATAGTGAATATTAATTCGAATTTAGGCATAGTTTGGTAATGGGAAAAGATGTGAAAGTATCTTTTCCTCCTTTTTTAATCTTCTAATGTAGGTAATATTTAAATACTCCAATAACTATATTTATGATTTTTCTTATATGTTAAATCATTGCTTTATATCTTTTAATTAACAAAAATTATTTATTACATTTTTATTCAATATCTTTTCAATGAAAGCCTCGTAGCATTCGTATCATTTCCTCTTTTTTTTCTTTTTCTTTTTGTATCTTTTCTGATTTGCAAATATAACTTGATGTGATTGTTTTTTTAATGACATGATGGATTAGGCCATGTAATTTTCGAAGCATGCCCACTACAATAAACTAGTTTACATGCATCTAGATTACTTTTTGAAAATAATAATAGATTACGCGTGTTCATAGTTTTTGACAATTAATATTTCAGCATTTTATCTGCTTTTACTTTGAAAGTTAGGAATAATTAGGCTTTTTTATCAGTTTTTATAAACAATATAAATGACTAAACTTTTTTTTTCTTTTTTTTTTTTTGTCAATTAAATTAGTAGCTTGAGTTCAGCATACCGTATAACGATCAGACCGTTCAAAACCCGAAGGTGATATCGGTGGGAAGATAGACGAAGGTAATTTTCGTGGGTCCACCAGCAAGCTAATGAACCCACGAGGTCGGACGTAATGTCTGCCGGTGCAGGCTGACATTGAATTCCAGCACGCATCCCAATGCAATGCCATCCCGAACCATCCGGAGAGGGGAAGAGGAGGCAGATTAATCCAACCTTTCATCCATTCCAGAATCTTCACAAATACATTTCTTCATGCACAAATCGAAATCCGCACCCGCTCTGTCTAAAATACCCCAGCCATATCCATCGATCAATCTATCCGTGGGCATTCATTGTGCGGTTGGAAAGAAGAGTGATCGTACATGTGGCAGGGTGCTTAATTACCATTTATGGGATCCAGTCCTGGTGGGCCATTTTGAGTCAATCCGCCAGCCGCCCCCATCTTCAATTCCTCAACGTAAACATAAAAAAAGCTTGCAGCATATAAATTGCTTGCTCCCGCTCGTTTTTAAATTTCACCCAACCGGTCGTCCCGTTCCGTTCGTATCTTGTCATCAGTACGTGAAGAGATTCGCATCAATCCAACCGTTCGTTTTGTGGCTTTCAACCTATGCAAGCAAAACATACATGAAAGTTTCTCCGAAAAATCCCGTTATAAAAGCCACCTTTAATTGACTCCACGGAGCCCCCCTCGCATCAGCACAGAAATTGATGATATTTCCACCATGTGCATGAAGTATCTTCCGCCGGTAGAGTATAAATTAAATTCCAGCGTTTCTTTCATCCTTGGCCGGTCAATCCAGCTTGTCGTCGCAAGCGCCTTAATGCCGCATTAAAACTGCCGTCTATTCCAAGCTTGTAAATGGGCAAGTGCAACAGACTCTCAAGAAGGTGAGAAATGCAAATTTGCCATTGCCATTACCAAAAAATGATCGATTAACTCTGTGTAAAGCCAATCAATGCCACGGAATAATCACAAAAGGAAGATGAAAACAAAAGAATTTCTCAAACAAAAAGACAAAAAATCACTGCATCCTCAACCAGATTCCATGGCTGGGCACCCCTGCATGCACCACGAACAGCATGTAATACCCCGGCGGTGCGATCGCAGACGTCGGCGGCCCGACCGCCGTCACCCGATACGTGAATTGCGACAGCATCGCCACCTCCGTCACCTTCAGCACCAGCAGTCTCTGATTCATGGCGAACGAATGCGTCGTGAAGGACGGCGCCAGCATAGTCACCGACAGCCCCGCCGCCGGCACGTACGACGACAGGAAGAATTGCACAGCAATCGGCTGGCCGTACGACAAGAATCTCTCCGGCATAGTAGACACCACCCGCGGGCGGAGCGGAGCGAACTGTGCCGCCAGGTACGGCGGCGAGAATGCCTCCAGGCTCAGCTCCGTTGGGTATTGGACGCCCGTGAAATTGTAAAACACGTGAGGATTGCTGCCGCCGACCAAAATTCGACCGTCGGGCAGCACCACAGACGCCGAGTGGTAGAGCCGGGCGATCAACGATGGGCTCAGGACGTCGAACCGCTGCCCAGAGGGATTCGATGGCCGATAGATGACTGGGCTGGTGACCGGGTCCCTCGCCAGCTCCCACCCTGCGGTGCCATTGCCGGCGCCGTTGATGATGACAGCATCGCCCGTGGGGAGGAGGAGGATGTCTCCCATGACGCGGGGAATCGGCATTTCCTCCATTTCCCACCTTGCATCCAGGGCCGTCGCTCGAATCCGCCCACAGCTCGACAGCGCCGGGAGGAACGTGCCGTTGATGGCGCGGCCGAAGGATCGGCGCCGGGCGCCCCCGCAAATCACCACCTCCGCGTCTTCCATAGGCCCGGCGACTTCCCCATCGTCGAGCCGAATCGGGAGGAGCGCCGACGAGCCGGTGCTAGGGTAATTCCGCGGGTCTCGACCTGGGATCGGTGGATACTCCCTGACAACGCGGCCGCTCAGGTAGTCGAATGCGATCGCGTAGTCATTGGCGAAGATGAAGAGGCTCCCGTCCGGCAGCAGGTGCAAGAACGGATAGAGGTTGTTCTCTTCGGCGCCGTCGCGGGTGTCTTTCAAGAACCCAAGATAGTAATTCGGCGACGCGGCGTCGGTTCTTGGGAAGAACTCGTAGCTGAACTGGCGGCGTCCGCCGACTATGATGACGCGGCCGTCGGGGAGGATTTGGTTGCTGGCGTACCAGCGGCGGACGGAGAGGTATCCGGGCTGCTCGACCCAATCGCAATCTTGGGCGAGGAGGCATGGGGTGAAAGTGCGGATGGCTCGCTCGCCGTCGTTGTAGCCGCCGGTCTGGACTAGGGTCCCGTCGGGAAGAAGGGAACCAGAGGAACACCAGGTGTCTGTCTGGATGGTGAGGGGACGGAGGGTGTTCGATGGAATGTCGTACATGATGGAGTGGGCGGTGCAGTCGTTCTTGATGACGAAGTCGTTGGGGTCGGAGCGGCAGCGGCCGTTGGGGAGGGAGAGATTGGACGGGCCGAAGTCCGTGCGGTCGAACATGACGACCTGGTTGGTGGGGATGAGCTGCATGTGCATGGCTGAGATGCCGATGCTCGGCTGCAGGAGAAGCCATTGCCCCGCCGGGAGGTGGTTTTGGCAGTGGGAGAGAGACGGCAATTGGGAGAAGACGAGGAAGAAAATGGAAAACAAGAAGAATGTGGGTTTTGGTGCCATCGGAGGAGAGTGTTTGGATGTCGTTTTCTTGATTTGTTTGGTTTGCATTTGGCGGGTTGGATGGGAGGAAGGAGAGGAGTTGGAGAGACTGTTGCAGGAAGGTGGTGAGAGCGAGCTCTGAGATTTAAAGTACGGAGACTTAGTTGTCACGTGCGAGAGACGCCAGCGTGTGGAAGGTCAGCTATTTTGTACATGGCACCCGCGGTTGGAGACGAGGGTCTACCGTTGTCGGGTTGCATGCACGTGGGAGCCGACGCCGAAAATGAGCCCGTGAACCGTGATTGAGGTGCGATCAATCATGTAGTTGCTGGAGGACCAAAGCCCGTGGTAGTGCAGTGTTTTCATGGCCCGATCGCACTGATTTTCGGATCCGAGCCTTCCATCAGTTTTAACCTCTGACAATGTGTTGTAAGCTGTGCCAGATGCAGGTAGGATGAACGTTTCATGGAAGATATTGTCTTATATGAGAGTTAACACAAAGTCAGGACGTGGAAAAATGCTAATCATTGCAGGGACAAAATGTCCCGAAATGAACGGCCATGATCGTATCTGGCAATCCTGGCAATAGCTGTACATGCTAAGTGGCATGTCTAAACTAAGTTGGGACCCGTCAAAGGTATAAACATAAAACGGTGCGCTGAAGTAGAGAGTACCTTATAAGGGCCGCCCTCGGTTTTGGATTGGCGGGAGGCCGCATGCCCCCGAGGAACGTTCGAGTACAAGGATTTGGATGTTTTACATTGCAATACAACTGGAATTCTTTTTCTCATCAGTGTGGCCCAAAGGTATCTATTGAGGTAAAATTTGTGAAGACCCGTTTGTAATGGGACCGATATCCAATTTAATACATCAAGAATGGTCAATACATCTTATTGCATTTTATTTAAAATGAGAAGAGTAAATAAAAATGAATAAAAATTTATTTAATCTGTCACAAAGATCCTTAATAGTTCACCTCTTGATTTTTCTCAATTTTAATTAACACCATATGAAAATATAAAAATAAAGGTGTGAGTTTTAAAAACTCAATAGGTAGAAAGGACAGATAATCTAAACCATCTGTCTCAAAATCTCAATATTTTCTTTAGATTTCTCATCATCTGGCCCATTAATTATAAGAATTACATGGGATTAGAGAATCTAAACATCTCATTACTGATTTAGTGAACTAAATTAATTATCTAAGAGGCCAAATCTAAGCCTTTCAAATATGTCCATATAAAATCTGGAGATTTAGTTATGTTTTATAAAATTTAATCAGTCCATCTAATTCAGAACACTCAAAAAATTTAGAAATCAATTATACAATCATCAAAATCTATTTTTATGGAGCCCAAAATCTCAATTCTAAATCTAGATTTATTTCATAAATTTTATATTTTTTGTCCACCCTAAAGTTTTAATTTAGGGGTTTGTCTTTGTGTGCTAGTTTTAAGGGAAAGTAACTACCCTAAAAATTATAGAAAATTTATTTCTAATTCCCTAAGTTCAAAACACATAAATAAACCATCAATTTAAATGTAAAAATTAAATATTATTTCATTGTTCAATTATTTAATATGTCTAATAAATTCATGATGGCACAAAAATTCATAAATCCAAAATCTAAATCAATTGGGCTTAAAATACACATTTTTTGGCATGTAAATAAGATTAAATTTCACATTTAAATAATAAAAAAAATCATCTAATCAAGAAACTAATGATATGCCATAAAAAAATCTCATATTTGCCATAGATTAAATCTATGCAATTTCTACATCACCGTTTAATTTTTAATTTATCAAAAATTCTATTTCTTAATCTTAGGATTAATGATAATTCTAACGACATCTCAATTTTATTAATTCTATTTTTGGCAACATCCCATTACTCCAAAATTCAATATTAATAAAATAAAATTTATCTAAAAATTTTTCACCTACATGATTGATAGCCTATGAAGGAAAATTAACAACTTCCTATAAGCTTTAGGACATATGTAAACAACAACTCCTCAATCTCATAATCCCATAGTGTAATAATCCACACAAGGAACATCCCTTTATCTCCTATGTGGGTCCCATATGCCAAAAAGAAAAAAGATAAAAACAAAATTATCTAATTTAACCATGACCCAAAATTGAACTGTAAACCTCTATGCTCATTTGTTAACCCAATGGGAGAGAATGCTGAGACATGTTACATTTAAGGGAAAATGATTTAAAGGGAAAAAAGAAGTAGAAATTAAACTTTTTAAAAATTTGTTGTATATGGACCAATTTTAACATAGTGGGCTTCAATAAATCAAACTTCCACATGCTTATTGCATAAGTTACTTGAGGGAAATTTATATTAGTTCATTAACACTATTTTACTAGCGCAAATCATCAAGTTTTGTCATCATAAAAAAGAAAGATATTGTTGACTCAAAGTTTTTGATTTTAATAATTAACAAAACTTGTTTATAACTTGAATTAAGATAATAATATTTTGCTAAATTCTTGTAAAATAGAGAAAGAAAAATCAAAGAAAAAGATATTTGCGATTGCTACATTGATTTGCTATAGTAGCTTTCAAGCGAGAACCAAGTTTGGACATAACTAAAGTGCAAACATAAAATTTGGACACAGCTATTAACTTTAGAAATGGACTTCGGACCAAGTGCTATAGTAACTTTGTTACATTAAACCGCTACAATAAATTATTGCAATAAGTTTAGAATTTTACTTCGGACATAGTGAAACATTTTTGGACATGGTCGTCTTCATGGGTGCTACAGTGATTTTTGGACATAAACTTCATGAGCGCTAAAGTAACTACTATAATAAAAAATTCGTTGTTTTCAAATATTAAAAAATTTAATGCTTTACAAAAGCTATATTTCACAACGATCTTCTTCCAAATGGTCCATAATCTTTCCGGATTGTATAAATAGACAATCTATTGAAGAGAAATATGATGCTTGAGGATTTTAAGTACTAAACAAGAATCAAACAACAAGTAATCCATTCAAATTTTCAAAGTGTATTTACTTAAAGGTACTACTAAGATCAAGGAGCTTCAAGAGCACATCAATACCACTTTAAGGAATTTGAATTCATTATAATATAATGTACTTTATTATTTTATCATTTATATTAGAGCTTTAATTATGTGTACCTATTAGCCTAGATTAAACACATTTCATTGTATACATTTGTAAGAGTTTCTGGTTGACTCTAGGAAATCAGACTGGGGAGTTATTGGTTAGCTCTTGAGAAACCAGATTGTATGAGTTGGTGGTTAGCTCATGAAAAAACTATCATTATATAAGTTGTTGGTGAGCTTGTGAAATCAACAGTGTGAGTTTTTAGCAAGCTCGGTAAAACTAGTGTATAAATTCTTGGTTGGCTCGAGAAACCAAGTGTGATTCCATAGGGTATAATGGAACCCAATGTTGGAAAAACTTTGGAGAAGAGTAGGTGTCAAGGGGCTCAAACCACTATAATTCTTGTGACTTTATTGCTATGTGTTTATGTGTTTTTATTGCATTTTATTTTATATACTTGCACAATCAATTTATTTTCCTTACACCATTTGAATTTTAGTTTCGCTATACACCCTATGTTTTGGGGCTAACATCATTAACTGTAACTTTAACTATCTGAGCTATTTGAGTTATTTAAGTATCATTCTAAAATAATTCTTTTTATCCACAAATAGTTTAATTTGGCACCAAGCCCATTATCAACAAAGCCATCAATCAGCCCATTATCTAAGCCCATAGTCAATAAGTCAACTATCCAATCTACATCATCAATCAATTTAACATGTCGATGTTTGATAAGCCTTTTCAAATGATCAAATGGTTAATGGTCCAAAAAATTTTCGGTGCCATATCATCAAGTAGAAATAAATATTCTATTTATTGGTCAAAACTTAGTATTATTATACTTTCTCTATTATAATCTCTTTCTCTCTTTTTATATTCATATTCTAAGGCTTTCTTTGTCTACACTGTCAGATTTAAGTACTTTTACAGGAATACTATCGCAGAAGCATGTACATAAGAAACACTAATTTGTAGTTTCCGCTTCAACGTGGAAAATAAGCTTTTACTATAATAAAAAGCGTAGCGAAGGAACACACATCTAAACTAACCCCCTAAAAAAGCATGTTTATGCCACCAAAAGCCCTTTAATCCCTTGCAACCCTCGGTCAAATGAAGCCCTAAGTGTCCTACTAAAACAAAGTCAAAAACTCTCCGAGGACTGAAGCCTCTTATTAATTCCACCACCAGCTCTACTTGCCCGTGATATCTGCCACAACATAAATTATTGTTGAGGTCGTCTTCATGTATTCAGGGACCAAGTTTTACATGTGCTCTTGGAGCCGTCAAGAATTTCTTGTAACATGAAAATGCCCGCACATCTCTTCTAAATGGGCATCCCATCTACTTTTGAACTCGCCGCTAATTAAAAAAATAAAAGGCGCATTTTTCCAACCCCCAAAAAAACCCATTTTCAATCCCATGTGCATTTTTATCTAAGCCCATAGTCATCTACATCATCAATCAATTTAACATGTCGATGTTTGATAAGCCTTATCAGATGATCAAATGGTTAATGGTCAAAAAAAATTTTGGTGCCATATCATCAAGTAGAAATAAATACTCTATTTATTTGTCAAAACCTAGTATTATTATACTTTTTCTATTATAATCTCTTTCTCTCTTTTTATATTCATATTCTAAGGCTTTCATTGGCTATACTGTAAGATTTAAGTACTTTTATAGGAGTGCTGTTGTAGAAGCGTGTACAGAAGAAACACTAATTTGTAGCTTCCGCTTCAACGTGGAAAATAAGCTTTTACTATAATAAAAAAGTGTACTGAAGGTACACACATCTAAATTAACCACCTGAAAAAGCATGTTTATGCCACCAAAAGCCCTTTAATCCCTTGCAACGCTCGGTCAAATGAAGCCCTAATTGTCCTTCTAAAACAAAGTCAAAAACTCTCCGAGGACTGCAGCCTCTTATTAATTCCACCACCAGCTCTACTTGCCCGTGATATCTGCCACAACATAAATTATTGTTGAGGTCGTCTTCATGTATTCAGGGACCAAGTTTTACATGTGCTCTTGGAGCCGTCAAGAATTTCTTGTAACATGAAAATGCCCGCACATCTCTTCTAAATGGGCATCCCATCTGCTTTTGAACTCGCCGCTAATAAAAAAAAAAAGGCGCATTTTTCCAACCTCCCAAAAAACCCATTTTCAATCCCATGTGCATTTTTAACCCGCAAAACTCATCTCCATTGCCGGCAAACTGTGAAATTGATCACATCTTCCCTCACTGAGTATACCAACCTGAGATAGAATAAAGCTAATTCTTGACATAGAAGCTTATCTTCTTTTTACTTGTATATGTACAATATATATATTAAATTTTAAATGATATAATTCTTTAATTAATTTATTTTATCTTCGCGAATTGACTCTATTGAGGATGGTGAAAGGCCGTGGTACGGCGGGGGCGAGTAGCGGGAATGCCACGCAATTCCCGGGCGAAACTATTAATGTAATTTAATCCGTATTTTGATTAAATTATAATCAATTAAATCCAGTAGTTTAGGAATCCACGGGCAAGCGCATGGATAGGCGGAACACCAATCAAGAACTATGTTTTCCTTAAAAATCCATTAGAATTAGTATTTTTCATTCTCAATGAAGCGTGAACTGCTTGGATCATAACAGCAGGTTCCACAACGAGCAAGCACTTCGGAATTTGCAAGCATGTACATTGCATGTGTCGACGCACTTTGACTACGAGTACGGCAGCAGTCTACGCCGTTGGTCTCTTGTCGCCCGTCACTCACGGAAGATATACGAAGCTTCTCTGGTCGATATTAAAGCAAGATTTTACTCATGAAGTTGATAAATAGATTATTTATCTCAATCCTGTCCATCCAATTGGAAGTTGACACATGGACGGTCTGGTGTTGAAGGAAGATGGCCTCTTGTGGAGAAATCATAAACGAGGCCAGAGGAGGAACATAAAAACCAGACTACGCGCCTTGTGGAGAATGTTTGTGCACATGTGAACTTTATCCATTGGATTCGGGCGGTGGGGATTCATTTTTCCCACGTAAGTTAGTGTGTTTTTTAAGAAAAGTGCAACCAGCGTACTCGGCTCGGTTCAAGAGGGCGGAAAATTCCAGCGCCTGGTCTTCCCTTCTCTCTCCACCTTTTCTGTTGTCTCCTTCTCTCCCGTTTGCTGCCATGCCCCACCCTCGATCGCCCGCTCTGATAATGCCATGGAGCTTCTTGCTTATGCCACCAGCCATTCCCTAATAATTCGAGTTTAGTCGCACACTACTAGATTCCAAAATCCAAATCCAAAGTTTACAATGAGAAACAAAAATGTCCGTCAAATCCCACAAACAAAACGCCGAGTAAACCAAGTTCAGTTCTCCGAATAGACCACCCAAAAGCATCGAAATTCAAAGAAAAAGCACTCCTTCCAGTGCAAAAACCACTTCCAACTTCTAGCCTTCACCTTCCAACAAAAACCCACAAAGAAAACAGAAACTCTACTCTAATAATCCAAATCCGCCTCTCAAATTCATATAAGAGGACCACCTATCAACCTAAAAACCTCCTCCAACTTCAACTCCTGCAAAAACACAGAAACCAACTACCTTTTATCAAGAGAAGTCTGTTACGAAAAGACATTTTGCAAGTCAAAAAATGCACTAGCACCAACTCATCAAAAATCCGATCTTTCGCCCATTTCACCCCTTGAAAGCCCAAATAAAGGAACCCATTAATTCGAAAACGCAAACACAACGAACCTGTGATTTTGAATTCATAGCAGCCTTTAAATTGCAGCCTTTGACCAAGTTTCAATTCCTTATTTCTTTTAACTTGCCGCCAAGGGAAACGACAAAAAGGCATCTCAAGATGGTTTATTTGTGAAAAAGGAGAACAATCGAGTGAGCAGATAAGAAGTTTACAATTTTTTCAAAAACTAAAGGAAAACCCAGTTTCTTGAAGGTCAAATACCGCGGTGGAGATGGGATCATCTGCATTCTGGCCCATTTAAAATAAAATAAAAAATATCGATATAACGAATGTATTAAGTCATATAGATCTAAAATATTAAATTTAATGATTTATTAAAAATATTATTATATAATTCTTTTTATATCATTAAAAATAATTTTATGTTTAAATAATAATATATACTTTAATATATTAAATTATATATAGTGTAATATTGCTTATCGATCTCAAAATAATTTTAATAATAAATATTTAACATATAAGATATTTTAAAATAAATAAAATACTATATTTTATCATTTTTAGATTTTATTTTAATTTAATATTTTACCCAGACCAGATGCAGCCAACTTAAAAGATGGTTGTATTGAGCAGGGTCAGATGCAACTTGGCTGCATCTAACCCTATTTAAAATAAAATAAAAACGCATTTGAAAAAAATGTATTAAGTAATACAAAATGAAAATATTAACATTTAATGATTTATTAAAAAGATTGTTATACAATTCTTTTAATATTATTAAAAATTTTATTTTATTTTTAAATAATAATATATATTTTAATATATTAAATTATATAATATAATATTGC
>JAYJMB010037157.1:0-33737 GCA_036873735.1 Pouteria campechiana | reverse complement strand
TATATTTAGGAATCAAATAGGTGCAAAAGATGAAGTATTAGGAGAATAAAATATGACATTTTGCATTCTCATCAAGCTCACATGGCTGAGGCATATAACCGATCGATTAAACACCAAGCTTACTGCCCGGGCGATTTAGTCCTTAAATTAAGGACTGAAATA
The DNA here is from genome assembly GCA_036873735.1 of Pouteria campechiana. NCBI lineage: Eukaryota > Viridiplantae > Streptophyta > Magnoliopsida > Ericales > Sapotaceae > Pouteria > Pouteria campechiana. Next base: position 33,575 of record JAYJMB010037157.1, on the reverse strand, counting down.
ATGGTGGGTGGCAAATTAATTGGCAAATTTGAACCCAAGTGGGAAGCCCCTTATGTCGTGCAAGAGGCTTATGCTAATGGTTCATATCGGATTGTAAATAGTAATGGTATAGGAGAATTGCCTATTAGTGGGCATTTCCTAAAGCGTTATTATGCATGAGCTGGAAAGGAGCAAATGCTGGGGGCATTGGCTCCTCCCTCCACACTCCTTGCACATGTTTCTCAAGCAATTCAATTCAATTGCAAAAGTGGAATTACCAAAAATAAAAGAAAAAGGGAAAAAACATGTTAAGAGACCAGGTGTTACGAGAGAAGATGCTAAAACTACACACTCGTCAACATAAAAGATTCTTAAAAGATTCTTAATCATAGAAGAAGTTTACAAGTGTGTTAAGGTAGCCAAAATCAACTCCTTCAAAAGGTTAAACTACTTTTCTGCTGTCTTCAGGGCTTGAATGGCCTCTGGGCTCACAATTGGAGACAACTTCAAATCTTTCAAAGTTCCCTCAATCGTTGTCACTTCTTGTTGAGAAGCAACCACTTCTTCCTTCAAGCGTTTGATGGCCTCCAAACCTTCAGCTTCATCTTTCTCCTTGGAAGCAACAAGAGATTCTTGAAAGGATAAATGGTGGCTCAACTGGTGGAGCTCTCGCAGGAGAACCTTGAGGCCATCTTTGTTTACACTAATGTCTGCTTTCAAAGAGGTCAACTCCGCTTGGAGAGATGAGAGGTTCTCTGAAGCCATATCCATGGTTGATAATTTCTCACTGAGCTTAGCTTGTACATTCGCAAGTTCAACTTCCTTGGCAGCAATAGTTTCAGCAAGAAGCTTTAGGGTAGCATCCTATTCAGCTCGTTCCCACGCCTGTTGAAAAGACTCGAGTTGTTTGAAAATGGCTGACAAATAAGAGATGACACCGCCCAGCCTTTCTATACCTTCAGCACGGAATAGAAAATGACCTTTTAAGCTCACAATTGCATCAGGTGAAGAGGCTCTTCGTAGTGTTCCAGTAAAATCCAAGCAGAAAGATTGGACTTCATCTTCTAAGTTCTCCTGTTGAACTTTGCTTAGCTCCTTTGTTGCCTTGATGCTAGCAAAAGATAGCATCTGAAAAAAAATCCTTACTAAGCAACACATGAAAATGCAATGTTGATACTTTGGGCGTTTCCCCAGGTAACTCATATGAGCTATATTAGTCTGCTGTAATGCCTTAGGAGCAGAGGGCAATGCTCCACTTACGGCATGTTTGTCCTCAAGATTAGTAGTAGCCTTCTCTGCTTCTTTCTCAGGAATCACTATGGAAGCAGTACCCTCAAATGGAATCTCTGGTGAAGTAACCTCCTCTTCGATTGGAGGTCTTGCCAGATGAAGAAGGTGTGGAGACAATGGAGAAAAAGGAGAAGGGGTGTCACCAAGTTGACGAACCACCTCGTATAAATTGATGAGATCAGGCGATGATTCCCTCTGGTCTCCTGCTAATGCGTTGACATTGTTTGACTGATCAACATGCATCTCCATAAGGATACTTTCAACAGCGACAACTTCGATGTTTTTCCCATGGGACGCTTTGCTACCTTCTACCAAGGGCTCTGATGCCTCAATGGGTAGGGAAGATGACTGGGCAGAAGGAGTCATCTCCCCAGTAAGTGCGTTCCCAGAAAGAGAATTAGGCACTTCCCGACTTGCGGTGGTCTTTTTCCTTCGATCTATAGTGGAAATTCCTAAAGCAAGAACCCCTTCACTAGCCACCGCTTTCCTACTCCTTTTGATGGCTGGGACATGAACGTCATCGTGAGCTACCTCTTTGCTCTTGACTGTCGGAGCAAGAACCGCTTCATTAGTTGTCATCCCCCTAATGACTAAAGTAGAGGCATCTTCGTTCGCTGTTGCCTTTGTACTCTTCTTGAGAGCCGGAACCGGAGGAATCGTTCCACAGCATGAGATCACACTTTTGGCCACTCTCAAAGGAGGAGCCTCAGACAATCCTCGGCTAATGCTTTCCTCCTCAACCTACCTCCCGGCAGCACCATCAGATTCAGTCCTCTTCTTTCAAGATGAGTCTGCTCTTAAAGGAGCTAAACGCGAGGAACCTTATCACGGAAACGTACTATAGTACAGTCTATCAAGTACCGTTCCAAACTTGCCTCTACCTCCGCCTCTGCTTTAATCATCTCCTCCCTTAAAAGGGGCACGTTGATTAGTGCAGACTGCTCAGCATAATTTGGAGGGACGTAAGGAGCAGGCTCAAGAATAGCTGGTTCAGAAGTCATTGGCTCTCCCCAAATCTTCTCGCCTACGGGGTATATCTGCTCACCATAACCCCACCATCCAATATGACTATGATCAGTGCGATAAATGTTTTGGTGAGGACGACGTTCATTCAACTATAAAACTTTCTGTGGAAAAGTGGATGGTCTCTCAAAATCCATTGCCCGTTGTGCTCCCAAGAAAACAGTCTCAGGCACATCAAGAACAAAAGAGGATGCCAACGGACGGTAAGCAAACATACCACAATTTGGGGGCAGCACCCTGCTGATTTTGCCCCCACTGGTGCTATACCACTAGGCATAATCCTTGGTCACATGAACTTTTCGGGCCGGGCCGGGCAAGAAAATGTCGTAATCTCAAAATGTAGAGGTAAAACGGAACGACAAAGAATACCACCAAGTTGGGCCAACTCCTATTATGCGCTCCTCTCAAAATATAAATACAACATGACCTGGCATGTCTTGGTCATAACCAAATTGCCTAGCAAAATAGTTTGGGAAATACGGTTTGACCCAAAATCTGGAACCTTCCTGAAGAGGAAGCAAGCTTGCAAGGAAATGATGAATTCGTTAATTTTGCCAAAGGTTTCATCCTTGCCTTTCACCTCAAATCCCAAAGGGTTGTTGACCAGAGCAAGTAGAAACATCTCTTGAGAAAACATATGTAGTTTTAATAACCGATCTATTACTTCATCAAACCGTATGTTTCTGAAGATGGTGGTCGAAAACTTCCCCAATAACAAGCCCTCACCAGGCAGTTGAGTTGGCAACTCAACCCCGTAAACCCAGGGAAAGTAAAGTCCTAACCAGGCTACAAAGAAGTGGACTGGGAAGTAAGTAGTGCACATGACTAGCCCAGAATGATGTAAGACCATGTCATTCAACCCGGATAGATGTCGCATAATACATGAGGAGCCATGTATAGCCTCTTACCTTCAGCGAGCTGAAGGGCCAGCATCAAGCATAAATGGTTAATGCAATGGTCATGAGCTGATGAAGGACAGATAATAATAGAGAGCCACAACATAAGGAATAAGACTAATTCCTCCTTTGGGACAATACTACCTAAAAGGGCCTCTTCCGCCCAAATAGTCCATTTCACCCAATCTTCAGGTGCGGGCATCCTATATTTTTGGGCATGGGGATTAGAAATCCTTCCAAACAATTGCGCCCAGCCAATCCAAGGAAGTTTAGAGCCTGACAGTCTTAACCTACTCAAGATATTCAAGACGCGATGGCCTAAGCTGCCTTCTTTGAAGTCCTTATTCGGTGAAAGGTACAAGTCAAAAGGTTTCCCAATGACAGGCAGCCCACAAGCAACATTGAGGTCCCACAGTGTGATACTCATCTCACCGCAAGGAAAATGGAAGGAATTGGTCGTTGGAGACCAGAACTGAAAAAAACCACACATGGCCTCCATATGCCAATGGAATGGACTATGAGTGCAAAGAATCACCTCATAAACGCCAGCTCGGCAAAGGATGCTTTTATGTGTTGCCGCAATATGCTTTACCCAAGGTTTAAAGAAGTTATTCTTTGGTAAACCACCCTTAAACTGGCCTCTTTCTCCATCAGCAACAAACTTATAACCCTCGAGAATTGTTGCCCTCTGACGAGGGGTCTCCACAGAGTACTCGTGAGGATCCAACATCTCTTTAATGGGAGATAGGAAATACCCATTGAAGTGGTCCTCATCGTCGTAGTATGCAAAGGCATTGGCAGATAGATAGGTGCTCTCAACATCTTTTTTATATATAAAACAAGGTTGAGAGCGGAGAGCAAAAGAGCTTTCTTTACTCTTCATACTTGTCATGGAAAGGTGACGTATTGGAGAATGCCCCAGGATATCGCTATCAAAATTGGAAAGTTTTTGCTTGGGAAGCTCTGCATTTAACCAAACAAAGAAGCCCTTGTCTATCTCCTTAACTTGATAATAACGGATAGCACTCTGAAGGCTAGGGTCACCGCCTTTCTTTTGCTTCTTCTGTTTCCGCAGCGATTGGCGTTCTGGTGCTACATGAGCTCCTCTTTGGCACTGAGCCATAATATGAGCTTCCTCTTGGCATGTCAGCACAATAGGAATGCCATTTTTGAGTTGCGATGCAAGCAAAATCTTTCCGTAGTGCTGGGCTGCAATATGAATTTCCTCTTTGGACTGTGGCGAAACAAAAATCTCTCCCTCCTCTGACCTGTCTAGCTTAGGAGGAACATCAGAAGAAAGAGCCATTTGGTAAGAGGATTTGGAATAGAGTTGCTCACCCTAGGTTGTATCGATGTCACTTCATCTTCGTCATTTATATTATGATCTCCAGCAAAGCCAAGAGCCCGCCACCAATGCTGGCCCCCCATACAAGCCTATTAGCACGCTGGGTCATGCCACAAGTTTGCCAAGGCGATGGGCCGTGCCACAAGCTCGCCAGGGGAATGGACGCCCGGCCACAATTCGCCAAATGCTAGGGTATACACAAGCCACACACCTAGCATGGTCGATCTTCAACCCATTAAATCAGATGCTTGCATGGCTGCTCTAATCAGAGCTCTCCCAAACCATTTGGGTTAAGCACCTGACAGCCCGCACACCGGGCATTTTCCAGTCTGGTGTTCACGTGGGAACAACTGCAATTGGTTTTCTTCTAGCCGAATGGAAGAGCGAGTCTCGGGCACCATGGCCAGCCACTTGCGCCACCCACCGTCTCCCCAAATGTGTACTATCATGGCCGCAATTTCATAGCCTGCGTCGCCAAATTCAACGGGTAGTCTAAAACCCCTTTGCAATACGTTTTACATTCAATGTCACATCATTTTGGCTTTGGGTTAAGTTCCAGCCTAATAAAAAGAAGGGATAAAAAATAGAAGAATAAAGCCCACTCGGATTTTAGGAGATCTGAAATGGATGCTGTGAATTTTGCAAAAAAAAAAAAAAAAAAAAAAAAAAAACCGGCAGGGGAGGAGAAGGGAAGATAAGTCGAACCAATGGGTTTTGGCCTATCCTCTCGATGAAAGCAGAAGTGTTGGAGGCCTCAAAAGAGAACCCGTTGAAATATTGAAGAGACCGAAATCAAGCTTGAAATGGAGTATGCATTAGTGTATTGGAGGATCGGCTTTATAGACGCAGCAGCAAACGGTCAAAAACAAAAACAGAAGGGAAGAAAAGGTCCCTGCAAGTTTTCCTAAAGTAGAAACTTAGGCAACAGCTTTCCCAGGCTCAAACAAACAACCAAAATCACGAGTGTAAAGCTGTCTGAATGGAGTAGATTCAAAGTAGGGGGTGTTCTAATTTTCTTCGGTAGTCATCACCGTGCTCACTTAGCCAAAGTGTTTACCCATGCGGGTGACCACCGGGGGGCATCTATTGGGCCATCGAAAATCAAAGGTGGCTATCTGGTCGGAGTTGATTAGCTGCCCGACCAACTGACGATGCCGACAGATCTAGCAATGGTGGCGGCGACGTGGAATGGACCGGCACCGGCGGATCTAGCAACGGCGGCGGCGCGTGGAATGGACGAACTAATGACATCGGTAGACCGAGCAATGGTGGCAGCAACACGGTGCAGCCCACTAGCGGACGAACAGAGCAAATCACGGACATAGCCATGTCACTGTCTGGTGGAGACGACAACGTCACCGCTGGGCATGAAGGCCAGCCACGAACAGGGTTGGACGGTGTTGCCGGCAGAGCGGACAGCGTCGGCGACGATCAACGTGGACGAAAGCAAGTAGTGCGACACCCCCTGTTTCGTGGCAGCCACAAACACGGCGTCCGATGGAAATGCAGGCGGCAATGTCGGCGTCGGATAGCGTTGCCGGGGACAACGTTGGCAGCGACACATCTCTCGAACGGCGACGGCGTAGCAATAGACCGGCGATAGCGACGTCCCACCGTTGGCAGCGACGCAAGCAATGGACGTCAATGGGAGTCGCGTGTTCTTCCGGCTAGCAGCGATGGTCATGCGACGCGGGAGGGGACCCTAAAAGCAACGGTGCGATGCAAAAAGCTCAATGAACGGAGTCGATCAGATATTCAGCCGTCGGCTGGTGAGACCAAATGCCCATTTTGCGGCCAGCACACTAAACCCGTCCAGCATCGACACCCCCCCTCCGACCGCCAAATCAGAGATTTGGTGCGGTAAAACCGAGTCTAGCTGTTCGCCCGGGTCCGATCGGCCGTCCGATCAGCAGAAACCATGGGCGGAGGTTTGCAGCGGCGACAGCAACATTACGTAGTTGAATACTTGCAGCAGATGGCTGCCCTGTTCTATGGCAGCCACGAACAGGGCATCTGACGATCAACTCGACGATGGCCTAAGGTAGGCAACGCAGTCCGGTCCCCTCCGACCGTGATGACGACAATGAACAAATGGGTTCCCAATCTGCAGCGGACGGACTCTGCCGAGGAGGAAAGCCAAAACGCTGTCTTGATTCTATGCATCCCGATGCCAGCAAGGGTGGACCACACGAAACCTAACTAACGAAATGGCCAAAAATGATGCCGGTGCAGGGAGCAACAGTGCCTCGCTACCTTCGGCAGCGGCAGCTCATGACGATGGCGCATGGCCACACAGCGGCCACGATAGGCAGCTGATCCATCACGTAGCGAACAGAACCATGAACAGGTGCTCACAACCGGAGACGACGTATCGGCAGCAAGGCCACTCTGGCATAGCATGCAGGTCAGATGAGCGGGACGGAGGCGCCGGCGCGGCACGAAGCTACTGCCGCTGCCGACATGTTGTGGACTCGGGCACCCACGCAGCCGCATAAGTGACACACCGTGGAGCTGGTGACGCGTCGCGTGATGTGGCCCTCACCTGCGCGATGAGCGTGCAAATGAAAAAATCGGGCGGTGCACATGGGAAGAAAAAGAAAATTAATTGGTAAATAATTAATTTATTGTAAATAATCCATGTGAAAAATAATATATATAAAGTTAATTGCATGGTACCTATGATAGGCATGCACGTGATTAACTCTATTTTGTGGCAATCTATTTTGCTAAGGTAATTTAAATGTTTGATTAATTTAAAGAGATATTTTGATATGGGAGGAAAAGCCATCCTACAAGAATTCCCGAAATTCCCCCACTGTTGAAGCTGGGCATATTTTATAAGGAAATTCCCAGAATGCCCCCACGGTGGAGCTGGAATTCCTGAAATGCCCCCACTGGTGATGCTGGGCATATTTTACAAGGAAATTCCCAGAATGCCCCTATGATGGAACTGCAATCCCCGAAATGCCTCCACTGGTGAAGCTGGGCATATGTTATAAGAAAATTTCCAGAATGTCCCCACAGTGGAGTTGGAATTCCTGAAATGCCCCCACTGGTGAAGCTGGGCATTTTTTATAAGAAAATTCCCAGAATGCCCCCATGGTGGAGCTAAAATTCCTGAAATGCCCCCACTGGTGAATCTAGGCATATTTTATAAGAAAATTCCCAAAATGCCCCCAGGGTGAAGCTGGAATTCCCAAAATGCCCCCACTGGTGAAGTTGGGCATATTTTCAAGAGTTCCCAGAATGCCCCCATGGTGGAGCTAGAATCCCTAAACTACCCCAGAAGACCTAGAGCCTATAAATACCCCCTCACTCTTCTTGAAAAGGAGGATTTTTGGAGAGAAGAAAGGACCTTTGAAAGGAGAATTCTCTTGAAGCTTGGAGGACGAGTTCAAGGAATCTTCAAGAGGCAGGTGCCTCACTTGACACCAGTGGCCTTTGGCCACTGGTAATCTCCCTAGTGCTTGAGGGCACTTTGCCATGGCCCCACCATGGTACATACGTGGGTCCCACCCATGCTATGGTAATGGTGGGTCCCATATGGCCAATGGACAATAGGATAATAATAAATCAGACATTCTAAACACATTAAAACCTGTTCTTGCCCTATAAATCAGAGAACTAGTGTCACTACCTTAAATTAACTCAAAACAGTCATTAGCACTAATCATTGTCATTAGTGTTAATCATGATTAGGCTTAATTAACTCAAAGTGTAATTGGGCTTAATTCATATGGTCTGGATCTTCGATCTCTCACAGTATAAACAGCAGAAATCGCCCGCTTGCGGTTTTCCACGGGATATTGGAAACCACTCACCAACTTGTTCAGAAGCCTAAGTCCAGGACCGAGTCACTGAGTCATAACTCACCAAGTCAAACCTTAGCATATACCACTCATTAAAGCAGCCAAATCCAGCCAACCTGATCCATTCTTCCTAAGCTTCTCATGGGTAATTGAGAGAGCCAAACTAAACCCAGTTAACCTGGCCCATTCTTCCTAAGCTTCTCATGGGCAATGAGAGAAGGCTTAACCAAACATAGGTCACATGTTTTCTTCTGATCTCTTTTAGGTCTAAAACACAATAGAGATCACTCGGTCCTGAGTCCTTCCGGGATATGCTAATTGGGTTATAAAACATCGACTATCTCTATGATTTCTTATAGTCTAAACAATAAAAATCACCCGGTCTTGATTCCACCCGGGACAAACCAATCGGATCAAAACACCCATCGTCTAGTTGACCCAGTTTCTAGCAACCCAGTTTAGAACCGCGTCATTCCATCCGCCCATTGACTTGAGGCGATCTCCTAAATATCAAGTCATCGCAATGTGCTCGGCGATCCCAAAGATAACACATATTTATTTTGAGAGAGAGTGTGTTTCATATTTTTTTGGATTTCTAAGATGCATTGTACTTTTCCTTTTAATCAAAGGTTTTCTCCGTTGTGGAGATGTAATTAGGACCACTTGTGGTCTGGAATGTGAACACACAAATTTTTTTTCTGATGTACACAGCAAGTGTAATCAATTGAGGAAAATCAATAATAATGGAAACTATTTGATTCATTCCAAAGGCGACCAATTCCGGTCATGTCATTCCATTTACACAATTTCCTCCTCATTTTTTGTATTTGATAAACAGGAGGGGTGAATTGGGTACTTAAAAAATATTACTCAACCCTTTTAGGATTAATCATCCTTCTAGTAATTAATCATCCAATCAATAAAGGCAAAAATAAATAAGACATAAGGATTTTTATAGTGGTTTGAGTAATATACTCTACTCCACTCTTCCAAAAACACTTTTCTCTTAGTGTCTTGAGTTCCACTATTCCCAATAGCAGAAATACAAAAGTGCTCCCAGCACCCTTCTAGATTTTAGTTCTAGGGGGCATAATTAGATTGCTCCTAGCACTCTTCTAGATTCCACGTCTAGGGGGGCATGAATAAATAGCTCTTGCCTGCACTCATATTATCACAGCTCTTCTTGAGTTGAGTCTCAACCACTAACTCAAGGAATTTATAATGAATGAATATCAGAAGTTGAAGTACAGGTATTTCTCAATAAGCATAGGAGAAGGTTTCTGAAGATTGAATATAGAAGTAAATGATCTTCCTAAAAGGTAGTTAGGAGCCTTCAAAAAAAGTTGAGAAATATTTGAATGCAAGGCTCTTGACTCTTGAAAGATAGCAAAAGGTTTTGGCTCAGATTAGTAAATGCTCTGAAGAGGATTTTTGAATAACTTCCTTGATACTTGGTTAGTCTTCTTGTTCTAACGAGGCTTCATTTATTACTACTTTGAATTCCAGCCATTTGTGGTAGGTGAACTCCATTAATGATAGAAGATCATTCTAATTAGAATATTTGAATTCTTTGACTTTTGGTTAATCCTCATCTGCTGAAATGCTTGTAGTTGTAACCTTGGTCGAGGTGTTGCTGCAATGGCTGATTCTTTCATCACTATAGAAAGGACATCATTAATGTTGAATGGAGACCAACATTTTGGCTTACCCATTATTTGTCTTTTACTTATGACAGACAAAGTATCTATCTAGCTATTCATTAGACAAAGTTCCTTCATCTTCTGGTTTGTCCTTTGTAAGTAGCAGACGAATCATGAAGATATCATTTCATCACATCGTCTATTGGGTTGTCTATTATAAGTAACAAATAGATTGCAAACAAATTATCCTTTCCAGTACTCTACCTTGTGGATTGTCTGTTAAACTATAGAAGCACGAATGACTTATTTCTTCAGCACTTCATTTTTCGAGTTATCTATTACTAATAGATTTTCTTCATTGTTTCATCTGATGGATTGTCTATTGTAAGTAACAAACTAAGCATTGAGGCACAAATAAATTTTCTTTACCGCATCATCTTTTGGGTTGTCTATTGTAGATAGTAGACAAGCTTAGACATACAAACAAGCACCATTGCTCCACTAAATGAACTTCTCTACTCTTCTAGACAACCTTCATTTCTTTGCTTGGTTTATTTATAATAGACGATCATTGGCTCACTTATAATAGATAATGTCTATTGTTTTGCACACTGTTTTTCATTCATCAGATACAATCTCCACTTTTACAAATGAATGGAGCTTGGTTGATTTCTTTTTAGTTGAGCTTTGTCTATAGCGTTACTTCATATTTTTCTTCTACATTAGTCCATGTCTTTTCGGTTAGACAGATTGACATCTTGGAATATCTTCTCTATGTTCATTTGTCCATGAGATCTGTAACTTGATTCTGCATACTAAAAACTTGGCAACCACCATTAGTACATAATCTTTAATCAAATTTTGTTAGTCATCGAAACCATGCATTTATTCTGACAAGTATGGGCAAAAGTATACATGGTGCTAGTGGAGAATTCATTTGTTTATCTCTTACTTGACCAGATTATCTTCATCTTCATTTCCTGGCAAAGCCTATGTTTATCCTAAATGCTTCTTATGGGACACATTTTGTTCCAAATTTTATCTTCTTACCTTTTACTTTTGACTCGTAACTGCTAGGTTCCTAAGATGGGAATTTGTTTTCTATGGATGGGTATTTTGTACTTTATTAACTCAGTCCTTTCTTAATAGTTTATCAAATGTAGTTTCCAAGTTAATTCTATAGAATATGGATTGATTTGCGTAGCATTGAAGTGTATAGCTTAAATTTCTTCTTTTTATGTTTGTCTTTTATTATGATCTTTTCTTAGACATAGTTTCTGTTTTAGGAATAGAAGGTTGAGCTAAAAATGTCTCCCTCATATTTTAAGTTCTTACACTTTACTTAGTGTTCTGTAATCTTGGGGGCCATGGAAAAGTTTGAGTATTAAGGAGGATTGAGGAACTTTTGTGTAAACTATGATTATTGCTTTTGGTGTCAGATTCCCTTAATGATTTTCTATTTTTGAATCTCTAATTAACTATTTTGGTCCTTTAATACTTCTTTTATTTCAATCAAGTAGCAACACAATGAAATCGAATCATTTTAAGCATTACAAACATAACATATTTAAATGGATCATAAAAGTAACATTCATTATTTTAAAGCATCATAGTTATTATTAGATTAATCTTTAAGTGTTCATTTAGATTTCAAGTTTTTGTTCAAGGTGTTTTATGTTTTAAGAGATCAATCCTTAACCATGATTATAGAAGGATTGACTAAGAATGAAATTCCTATTCGAGACCTTAAACTATGAAGTTTCCAAAATAGGCTTAACTATGATTTGGGACTGTAATGATGTTAAAGATTGATCATTTCACTAATTAATTAAATTTTTTAGAATGGTGTAGCTCAAAATAGTAAGTTCATATCTATTTAAATTCAAGGTAGTTTATTCAAAGGCATGTATATAGCAATATAATTTATAGTCAAGTTGGACAACTTATCTCCTCTGATGCTTCCTTTAATGATTTTTTCATTTGAGCTCATAGATGATGTTGCCAATCTTGACCATTCCTTCAACTCCTACTATTTGAAGTTGTTGATGCTTAGTTTGAAATTTGACATTGTCCAAAATATAATCTTAGTTTGTCCAAACCTTTACTTGCATTCAGAACTTGAACTTATTAACCCCTTTTGCTTAGATTTCTGATTTGAGAAGAAGATCTTGATTTTCATTATTCTATTTCCTCTTCCATATGCTCATTTCAAAATTTCCTGCATACACTTAAGAAATTCTTGCACTTTTTCTTCATTGATAGGCTCAAGCAAACGTGAACATATATTGTAGATTGATTAGTGCAATTTGTCATTTTAGCCACAATAGTATTCAATGAGTTATGTTATTGAATCAAAGCTAAACATAACTAACTTTGAGTTCTTTAAACTAGCATAATTATGAATCATATTATAAGGATGACGGATAACTTTATATGCTAGATCAACTCATTTTTGTCAATAATGAATTGAATACTAAGTTTTGAGCAAAATCATTCATTTGTGTTGTTTCGTAATTTTACTACGTTTTGAATTATATGTCTTTTATGCATTTTTATCTTTAAGTTACAGATTATTTGAATGATATTTGTTTTCTTATCCCTAGTTGTCTTTAGGATCCTGATATTCTTAGATTTTGATTTATTTTAATCTAAATCCTAGGTTCTATCAATATACAAATGAATTAATAATAATAAAAATACACAAATAAAATTCCAAATGTAGATAATATAATCATTTGAGTTTAAGTACCATACCTGCACTTACCTTTCCTCCTTGACCTTTGGTTCCTATGAAAGTTGATTTGTTCATCCATTATCTAGGAACCATTTGCATTTTGAAGGAACTTGGTATTTTATCATTTCTTCATTTTCTTTCTTCCAACCAAGTCTACTTTTCCTGATTTTTGCACTCAAGTCAATCTTAGCAGCAGCTATCATATGAGTGCAAATTATTTTGCCCCTTGGAAATCATCTTAAGATTGTCAAAGATATCCTTCATTATTTTAAAAGCCAAGATATGTTTACAAATGGTGGGGTAGAGAAAATGTAGTGGGGCATTTTTAGTCATAATATTTTTCTGTTTTGCTCTCTCTTCATCCTCACTTATGGCAATAGAAATGATTTTCCATAGCTAAAGATCATTAGCCATAAGATGTATTTCCAATCTTATTTTCCATTGTGTATAATTGGATCCATTATAATATGAAAGTCGGGAGGTGGAGTTTCCTTTGGAAAACATAGAAGATGACATTATTGGGTAAGCCAATTGGGTCACTAGAATTGTTTATCTAGCCTATTTTGATACCACTTGTTGGTTCCCATAGGATGGCTTAACCCAAAAGGAGAGGGGTGAATTTGGTTTATAAAATTTGTTTCTTTACCCCTATTAGACCAATTTTTCTATTTTCATGCTTGTGTGATATGCAATATGAGGTAAATAATAAGGTAGTAAAGCACAAAAAAATGAAGTAATCACACAAGAAACACTCTAAAACAACATGATTTTTTATAGTTGTTTGGGCAACCTCCATACTCCACTCTTCCAAGAGCACACTCTCCTTATGCCTTGGATTCCACTATATCTCACATAATGGAATACAATCCAGTTTTCCCGAGCTCACTAGAAACTCACTGGTTTCAAAGATCACCATCAAACTTAATGGTTTTCCCAAAATCACCACCAACTCACTAGTTTCCTAGCTCACCAGCAAACTTATACTCTGTTTTTCCTAAGCTCACCAGAAACTCATACAATATGGTTTTCTTGAGCTTACTATAAACTCATAGGATTCAAAAGTTTCAAGTTAACCAGTAGACTTATGTATATTTATTTAGTGTTTCAATGAAGCACCGGGGAAGTCTTGATCTTTTAATAGCTCTTTATAATGCAAAAGATCTTCCCGTTATGTAATGAAGAAGATAGCCTTTAAGATTCTAAAAGTTGTAGCTCTTAATTGGATATTCGAAAGTTTAAGCTCTTGGCCATGGGTAGAAGGTTTTGTAGAAGATATAGGCTTTTTGAAAAATGCTCCTTCACCCCTCTTCTCACTCTTTCAATCATCCCAAATCATCTCCTTAGGTAGCTCTTCAAAAGCTTGACCATTGGAGAAGAATGGATTGGATTGGATGTATAAATGAGAACAGCATTGAATGTAGAAGACCGTTGTGATTTCTTCTATTGGAGTGCATTGCTTATTATTTGTCTCGAGCTGCTGCAACACCATTCTTTGACAAAGAGGAAGATAAGTTGTTTGAAATGTTCTTCTTTCATTTTGACTTGTCACAAATGAAAAGCCTACAACACCATTTATTGTCAAAAAAAGTGACTAAAATAATTCTACATAGCAAAAGCACATGAATACAAATACCTTTTTGATGCTTTGGATTATTTGCTAGTCACGTAACAATTTTTTTTGGACAAAGTCATGGCCTCTCTCTATTTGCATTCCTCTGAGGTAAGTCTTGGATGAATTTTCCCTTTGATCTATGTCCGCTAGTTGAAGTTTCATCATTTGGTATTTATCTTAAGTTAGTATTGGATGAACTCTAATGCTGAGGACGAAGTCAAACTAAAATTTGGACAAAGCTTGCTATTGTTTTTCACCTCCTTGTTCGAACAAAGCAGGATGAATTCTCTTTTGTTTAGCATTTGTCCGAAGTTAGTATCGGACAAAGTTCATGCTTGTCTTTTGTTGCTCGGATGAAGTTCCTTCTCATTATACACATTTGTTCACACTACTGATCAAATAACGTTTCTTCACATTATATGCATTTGCCCAGTCTTCTAGCGATTCAGGTGAAGATATTCATCACTTCTCAGCTTTTTCAATTGTCTGAGTTCCTAGTGAGATTGTTTCCTTTTTCTTAGTCTTAGAAGATCTTCTGCTTAGGCATTTTAGGTTGTTTGAGAATATAGTCTCGGACAAAGTTTGTACTTTTGACTTGGCTTCGTCTTGCTTTTGCCTTTGCTATGCATTTTTCTGAAGAAATCTTTCTCTGGATGTTACAGATAGAGCAAGCTCCTTGTAGCTCATCTTGAAGCCTCTGTTTTCTTTTTCCTTTTCTTCTTGAAATGTGATTTTTAATTTGATTCTTTTGAAACATTGCAAATGGTTGAAGTAATTGATCGAAAACCTGCACTTACAAGTTTTCTACACTTGCTACATTGTTAGCTTTAAAATTCATCTGAATGTATTATCCTCATATAATCTACGAACTAACATACATTTTTAGCACATACTATAATAACTCAATAAAATATAGTGCAAACATATGATTCAATATATTATAGAATGATAATCAAAATTAAGTGCATCATGAGTGTATGCTTGTATAATTTAAACTTTCATAAACACACATACGTACTAAGCATAATTGTCAGCAATTTTAAGCACACATATTGCAAGTTTTGTTGTCATCAAAATAATACACAGTGATCCTAACAAACTTTGCCTAGCAAATTCACTTATATTGATACATTGCATTGATTAGATCATTATTCCTCTCATGGTCAATCAGATGCACTAAAGTATCTACCTCCCTTTCTCAAGTGTTATGGTAGGTGTGCTTATTGAGGTGACCTACTATGTCTCCATGTAGAGCCACATCAATAAGCCCATTAAGCCTAGGCATCCATGTGGGATCTATGTGCTCAATCGAGGTCAACTCTCACATAGAATGGCTATCTCTAATCATCATTGCATCATATGTTCCTCCATTCAAGAGTCTATACCAAATTTATCTTTCTTAAGTATGAATTAGAAATCTTAATGCATGCACATGATAGCTAATCACATGCGTATATTAAGCATAGAAAGGAAGGTGCAATGAGGAAGAAAATAATCTAAATCAAAAGTCAAACATCAATACTTGATTCATTGTTAGGATCTATCTTACCCTACATAAAAGAAATTTAGAACATCAAAATTGATTTAAAATTAATAAAATAATTAATAAATATCTTCATGGTTCCAATTTAAATGTTGATTCTAAATACAAAGGATGAACTAAATTAAAAGAAATAGAATATTAAATTTGTAGCAAACTCTTTCCCCATAATGCTTGATGATCTTCCTTGATTTTCTTTTCCAATTTTCTTCTTAAATCCTCTTTTTGGAGTTGCACACCTTTCTATTTTTTTTCTTTCCTCTTTTATAGCTCAAATTCTCTTTAAATAACCTAATTTAGGGTTAGGTTACACCTCCATATGTATTAGGAAACCTAATTTGCACAAAGATCCAAAACTTCTAAATATAACACATGTTTCCACATGCCTAACCATTCACTAGGAATAGTGTTTAGTATTTGGCCATAACTTTTTATTTTGAAGATAATTTGAAGAGAAACAATGTTTATGTTGAACACATTTTCCGAATCAGCCTCTAATAGTGCCAAACATTACTTTGAATTGCCACTAGAATATTATAATTAATGTTACGCAAAGATTGGTTTGCACGCAATTTATTCTCATGCAACTTCCATATAAAATTCTTCCTCTAAATTGATACATGAATTCATGATTAATCTATGCATAATCTGAATTAAAATTCCCCAATTGATTTGGGAAATCTCTCTTGGACATCCATGTGTAGAAGTTGCTTCCAACACTCTACTTCATGCACACACTTGCACCAATCTGTCCACCTTGCTTTCCACTTCATGATCAGGTGCATAAATCTACTTCATCTTCATTTTCTATGCTTGATCAAAGACCAGGATGAATGCTCCCATCGTGGTGTGTGTCCCTAGGAAGATTTTTGCTCCAAAATAGCATGTTTTATCCCAAATTGACCTCAATTCCACAAAATTGACCTAAAACACAAATTAAATCCATTGAGTGTGATATTTAATATATTGTGGTTATAAATTAATGAAATCATATCAATTAATGATTAAAACATGTAAATTTAGGTATCAAATATGATAAATTATAAGCTTATTAGAAATTTGAAAATTTGATTTCCATAAGAGACTCCTTCCAATTCCATAAGAATTCCGACATGAATTGGAGAAAATTGAGATCATTATTGGAAATTAGAAATTCTAATTTGCACAAATTAATCTCTCCAATTGATACATGTGCAAGACTTGAATTTGTTATTGATTTTTGCTTGTACTAAACTTGCATAACTAACGGAATCTTGCTGCACATGAATGAAACTAAATTTGCAGTAATGTCTTGGGTTTCAGAATTGGAGTGCTTGTAATCTTCTATCACTTCATCTTTAATCACAATCGTCCATCTAACAATCTATCCACTAGTTGTCCACTTCATAATCATTTGCCTAATCCCACTTTATCTTTATGTTTGATTCTTGATCAAGGGCTAGGATAAATACTCCCAAAGTGTTGTGTGTCCCCATGAAGATAACATTGCTAAAACTCGCAAAACTTGCATGAAAATCCACATAATCCTATCCAATCTTAGTCTTGTTCTCCATGTATGTGTCCACCAATTATCCAATTGGGTGCCATCTATTTTTGCATGATTTTTTCCCATGTGAACCATACATTAGATGTCCCTGCTTGACCCATTATTGTTCTTGAAATAATTAAAGTGATTGGATGCAATTTGAAGCTTGTGAACAACTGAGAAAATCTCCACCATTGATTACATTCAACCTATTGTTGTTGATCAATTGATTGAATTTTCCACACATGTGCATGTCCCACCGATAAGCTCATATTTTGCACTTAATGGAGTTAGTTATTATTTCAGGTATCAAAACCTATCAAAAAGGAGCTGAATATGAAAAAGGTATCACTTGTATCCAATTTTTAGCATATATGGAGGGTCATTTGGAGAAAGTCTTAAACATGAAAGTTGTATCCATTCAAATTATCTTTCCAATGCGTCAATAATTACATGATTTTGATATTGTATGAGAAAGTTATGGTTAAAATATCAAACAATGTTTCTGGTGACCTTTTTGGGTAGCGAATGGGCATTGTAGCACCCATCTAGGCACTACAGCACCCACAATCTATTTGGAATGTTGCAAGCAGACAAATTTAGGCACCACTGTGCCTAGTAAGTGTAGAAGTGTGTTATTTTTGATAATTTGCATATTTTGTGTACAAAATCACTTTGGGGATTTGTATGGAGGTGCAACAAACCCAAAATTGGGTTATTTAAAGAGGTTTTGAGGTGGAAAATAGAAGGGAGAAGGTGACCTGGCAAGGAGAGAAGATCATTGGTACAAAAAAGAAGATTTGAAAGAGGAATTGCTGTGAAGAGAAGGAAGTGCTACTTGGAGACAATTCATTCTTTTATCTTTCTTAGTCCCTTTTCAATTCTTTTTAATTTCTCAAACATGTTTAAGATAATGTTTCTAATTTCTTTAGCTTCATTATGAGCTAAACTTTTTGTTCTAGGGAAACATTATAGCCAGATTATGAATATTCAGTTTAATTCAATTTAATTCAATTTAATGTTTATTATCTATGTTGAGTGTTTAATCTAAGTTTAATGCTTAAGATAGTGTATCAGCTCTTTCTACATGATTTGTGATTCAAATTGAGGTTGAGAAAAGATAACTAAATCAGACCACGATTAAATACCATAGCATTGCCATGATGATAGAGATATCCATGAGGCTTGTGTAACACCATGAATTCTTATTCTTAATGCATCTCGGTTAGTTCATAATTTTTACAAAGATGTAGAAAATTTTCTAACTAAGATACATTGTTATAACTTAAGAAAGAATAATAATTAAAAAAGAAAAATTTTCTATCAACATGGGGATAAAGGTAGATTGATTAAATTAGGTGAAATTGAATTGGATTAATCTAGTGAACTTGAAAACCCTAGATGACTTAAACATTGATTCTCTACTTGAGTGGATCTGTATTCTTATTGATTTCCTTTAGTTTAGATTCTCTTTCTTCACTTATTACCATTGCTTGATTATTCAAACAAAATTTAGTATAATTTGGTAGTTGTGTGATTTGATTTCTATCAAGGTAACCATCCTAGTGAAGAATGTCAAGTCAAAAATCTATTCATGCAAACTCATCAAGGGTTCCAACAGCAGGAAAAGAAGATGGATTTGGAGGTTGTTCTAACTCAGATGGCCAACAACACAAATAAGTTCATGAGCAAAATAAATAAGTCAATGGCCAAGACAGACAATTTCATGACTAAGCCGAGGACCAATTTTCAAAACTAGGCTACTCAAATTCAGAATCTAGAAGCTCAATTTTCTCAGTTGGACAATATGTTCAATAGTCCCCAACAAGGTAATTTTCTTAGGAAGACTGAAGTCTTTCCAATAGGTTAATGTAAAGCAATCACCTTGAGAAGTGGGAAAGAACTGGAGACTCCTTCAAGTGATAAAAAAGCTAAGCTAGAAGATAAAAAACAAGTTGGAATTCTTCTTGAAGTTCAACCACTACGTCCTCAATAGTGCACTATGCCAAGTTATGTGTAGTTTATAAAAGACAACCTTTCGAACAAGAGGAAGTTTGAGGAATATGACATCATTGCACTTACTAAAGAGCGTGGTTCCATCATCTAGAGAATGTTGCCTTAGAAGCTCAAAGATCCGAGAAGCTTCACGATTCCATGTGCTATTAGGAATTTTAGTTTGAAAAGGCATTGCGTGATCTAGGTGTACTTGAAAATTTCCATAAGTTAATACCAAGATTTGAAGAGCATGAGCACCGAAAAGCCAAAATTCATCTTAGAGATGTTGAGTAAAGAAGAACACAGTCAAGCTAAAGACTATAAATTCTAACTACTTCTCATCCCTTCTCTCTTAGGATTTTTAGTTCTTCTCATTTTTTTTCTCTTTTTGCTTAAGCTTTTTTTTGGTTTTCTTGATTACAGATAATTGTTGATCTAGTTGATCTAAACCTCCCTTACCTGGCTTGATTTTGATGATGAACATATTTAACTTATTAAGTTTTGATGATGACCAAAAGCATATGAGTGAAAATTTAAACTATTAATTATTATTTTCCAAGTGTGCAGTAATAAACAATATATTAGAGAAATAGCATAAGTGAATAGCACGTAGAAGACCATATCAAAGATAAGATCCACTAGTATATAAGGAAGAAAATGTAAATGCTCAAATCAGAAGAATGACACTGAAACTTTGAATAATGGTGTGTGAAACAACTTCCACTTATACCTAAAGACACTAACAAAAGTAACTCAGACTTGTGATCAAAGTCAAATAGGAATCAAGGCTTTAAAATGATGAAAATTCTAAGTTTCACACTTAATCAAAGAGATAAACACTAAAGAAGAAAGTTCGGACATCACATAACAAATTCTAGATATAGAATAAGATCCAAACATTGCTGAACAAGAAACCAAGATGCTGGAACTGCAAAGCCACTCTGGACATACAACCAAAATTCAAACACTGAAGTAGTGTGAAGTCAAGACATCAGAATTCCAAGTCTGAAAATTCAAAGTGCTAAGACTCGAACTTTGCCAACATAACCAAAGTCAAGCCCAAAATCACAACTCTAGTCACAGAGATCAAAAATCAGACATAGCCATTTCATTACTGAACATAGTCAAAGTCCAGTCATGTGATCAAGATAATTCATGCTAGTCCACATCTAAAATTATGTAGTTCATCCAAGTTTGAAATATTAATTTTAGACATAGCCATTCATTTCTGGACATGATGATTCACTTCGGACATGGAAGAATGAAGTCTATTGCAAGCCAAGTACTAGTCCAAGTTCAAAATTTTAATTGTGGACATGACTATTCAAAATCCAGACATGACGGTTCATTTTCAGATATGGCCAAGGGTAATTTGTTTCAAGCTAGACAAGTTAAGCAAATTTGAAAACTTAATTCCAAACATATAAACTAAACTCAGACATGGGTCAATAGATCTCAAACATGAAAACTCGTAAGAAAGCTGCAATAGACAGAAAATCCTATCTATTCACTCGCATTAAATAAATGTCATCTTCTCCAATAGGCATAATTTGAATTTAGTTATAAAAGAAGTAAAGAAAGTCATTCCAAGAAATTACAAAAGTTAGACAATTTGAGAAAAGTAAGAAAAGAAAACAAGAGCATTTACTCTTAGAAATTAAGTCTTCTTCCAACTCCACAGCACCAAAAGATTACCTGTACTCAAAGATTATTCTCTATAGTAACTTAAGGGAGTCTAAAATTCTTTATATTTATTGTTATACATTTATTCTACTGTATTTAATTGTGTATAAACTTAGTCTATGTAAGAGGCATCTCTTATTGTACATCTTTTATTGATTGGGATAGAAAGCAAGGGGCTTGCTAATCTTGTATAAGTTTGTTGGTGATCTTTGGAAACCAACTTGGGATAAGTTTGTTGGTAAGCTTTGGAAACCAACTTGGGACAAGTTTGTTGGTAAGCTTTGAAAACTAACCTGTGTAAGAGTTTGTTAGTTAGCTCGGGAAAACCAACTGGTGATTAGTGGAACCTGCGTACAATGAGTGAGGCTGACTAAGAGAGGGGAGTAAGTACTGTGTTGTGGACTAAACCTCTATAAAATACTTATGTGCTCTATGCTGCGTGATTCATTTCCTAGTTATTACAACACTTTGACTTTATATTGGCCAAAATTTTAAAAGCTCATTTTACCCTATTCCCCCTCTTAAGCTACCTTAGGAAGGGACCAACAATTGGTACCCAAGCAGGCTTTAGCAATTAGCCTTGATCATATCTCTACTGCTTGAAGAGATCCTAAGGACTAACATGTTCCATAATGTACCCACAGAGGGACAATTCATTTATACACCCCCATATTTTGATGGCACCAATTATGGATCTTGGAAAGTAAAGATGTAAAATTTTATAATGGCCACAGATTGCCAGTTGTGGCTCATCATTGAAAATGGAAAGGTAGTCCTCAATAGCAAAGATCAATACACCCCAGAGGACATACAAGCTATAGAAAAAGATGCCAAGGCTAAACATTATTTTTATTATGCACTATCTCCTTCAAATTTGATGAACATTCTATGTGCAATTCTACTAAAGATATATGGGAAACTCTAGAAATCATTTATGATAGAACTAATCAGGTCTAAAGGACCATATCCAACATTAATATATAGAAAAGTGAGAAATTAGAAAGTACAATACCTGAAAACACAAAGGAGGCTAAAGAAGAACAAATCAATATTATTAGCTTCATGCTGATTCACGATAATGAGGTACTCTCTGAATCTAAAACTCCCAAATTCCAAGAAATATTAGAGGAACTACATGATGATTTCAATATAGTGAAAACCAAACACAAAGAAATCAGAAAGAAGCTACTTAAAATGACCAATGAATGCTCTAGATTGAAAGAAGAAAATGATATACTCAAGACGTTGTGTCATTAGTGAACTTGAGTAGGTCAAGGCAGAAAATAATGTGCCTTGAGAAAGACCTTGACCTCCACCTTATTGAAATTGAAACCAACAAGAAAAGGTGGATAACAAGAAAAGAAAAAGAATGATTATTTTGGAAGAAAGCTAAAGCCCAAACAAAACATGATTTAGGTCCCCAAAATGTTGCAAATGTTGTAATAGCCATACAAATTCTAAATATCAATTTAGTGGCACCAAAGAAATCATGGGTACCAAAGTATGCAAATAGTAATCCACCTAAATCTATTCCCAAATGGGTACCAAAGTATGCAGCCACTAATTCACCTGAACCTATTCCCAAATGGGTACCAAAGAACATAACATAACCTATCACTGCAGGTGTGCTTGAGTGATAGATAATGTAAACATTAATAAGCAAATTGTGATTGCTCAGTTTACATGATAGGAATAGGGAGCATAGACATACTACATTTTTTTACATAATTCATATATGATCAATGTGTGTTACTCTCAATAATGTATTTCTATGTCATATCATTATATGCATAACAATTAGTCACTCCATGAATGTTTTTTCAAATGATTCACAATAAATGGAAGATTAATTAATCATTCAGCTTAATCTAACACTTCAATTAATATATTAGATATGTGACCAGTATCTCAAACATAACATACACTTCATATCTTTAAGAAAATAATAAAGGCCAGAAAGGTCATTACAGGAATTCTGAACCGCTTAAGAATTTCAATCTATGTCTAAAATTCTTCTTCATATCCGAAAATCCAATCTGCGTGTTTGAAATTCATTTCTAAGTCCTAAAGACATTAAAACCCTAGAATAAATAACAAGACCTCTTTGGGACTCCATTTCAGACATACCGATACTGCTTTTCTCTCCTGTTCCCTGTGTCTGAAATCCCATCTATAGAGAAGATGATTTAGCTTCCTGCGACATTTAAACATTCCCATGTTGCTTAATTATTCATCTCTACTCTTCCCCATTTCACCAAATTTATGCTCAGAAGAATCCCCAAATTCATCTCTTCCTTATTCCAAATCAAAGACCTAAAGCTCCGTCTACTGCATCATGGAAGAAATGATTGAGTCTAGCAAGGGAGCACCATCAGCATCTATAGAGTCAGGAAGAAGAAGAAGAGAAAGAGAGGAACAAGAAGTAGAAGCATCTCTATTATAGAGAAGAAGGCTGAAAGATAACCATCTATTAGAGGTAATCTTCCAAAACAATGAATCAACCTACAATAGTTTTGTGGATGTGTATGAATAAGGAAAGGTAGTGAAGGGAAGGATTCTTGATTTTGAGAAACTTGGTGAAAATGATTTGAATATGGAAATATGTAGATGGATGAAAATCCAAGGGTGGATCAATTTCTCGAATTGCAAAAATGCTACAAGAGAATAGTGCAAGTATTATCCTGCAACTATGATTCAAAGCTAAAAGAATCATGGATAGGAGAAAAAATAATAGATTTATCTCCTGAGATTGTAAGGGAATGTTTGAATCTCCCTATACATTAAAGAGAAGAAAAGGATTGGCCTGAATCTAGAAAACAATTATTCTTAGATTTAGCTGGAACAAAAATTGAAGATAAAGTAAAGATTCTGCATCCTCTCTATCTTGACATGAATCTAAGAATGGCCCATATTCTGCTCATAAATAACATCTTTCCAAAGACTAGTGGTAGAGACAATATTTATGATAAAGATATCAGAATGTTATGGGCACTAAAAAATAAAAAGAAAATAGACCTGGCAACAACAATCTCAAATCATTTGTATTAAGTCAAGATAACTAAGAGATTTCTAAATGATTCTTACAAAATTCCTAAGGAGAGTAAGAGTAGACTTGTCAGATGAAGAAGGAGAAGAAATATTGAGCTCAAAAATAATGAATAAAGTGAGCTTGAAGAAAATAGGACCCAAAAGGACCTAGCCATCTAAGAGAGTAAAAATTGAAGCAGGAATAGCAGAGAGAAGAGAAACAGAATTGCCTGCTACAGCTGAGGAAATAAGTAAAGAGATTTTTGGGAAAATCTAGAATCAATTCCCATTGACAAAGTAGAGGGAATGACTGCAGAACTGAGAGAAGAAAAAGAAGAAGCCATTGCTAAAATAAGAGGGATAGAAGCAGGAGTAGATGAGATAAGAAGAGAAAGTGTAAATGTAAGAGAAGACAATGATAGAAGAGATGAAGCTCAAATAACAACAACTCAAGCAGCCACTGCAGAAGGAGCAACAGCTTTTCCTTCTCCAATCAGACTTTCATCCTCCACTTTTGAGAACTTTGAGGGTAGGCTAAAAAATATTGAAGCATCTGCTTCAACTCTCAATGTCAAGATGGATTCAGTGTGTCAAAAGTTGGACATTCTCACCTCATCAGTTGAATCCATCAAGAGCTAATCCATGGTTGTTCAATCCACCTCTCCAACATCACTTGTCCATGATCTCAGATCCTCTTCACCCTTGAGATCTCCTCATTCTCATCATTCATCACCTTCCTCTCTTGTTCATGAGCCTCAATCTGCCTCATCAATAAGGTCTACTCATACCTCAAATACTCCCTCTTCTCCTCATCTCACATCTCATACTTCTCTACTTCCTACTTCTCCCATTGTTGTCATTCTTCCACATAAACATCCTCAACCATCCGAGTCCACTTCATCCTCCTTTGACTCCGTGTCCTGCATTTCTAAGTCAACTATCCTAATAGCCAAAATTTTCAAATCCATAAGGACCACCTCCAAGAAATCCTCTCCTTCACCTTCAACACAACCACTCCCTGAAACTTCTCCATATCCATCTCAAGTTGGATTTCTCCGTAGAAAGCTCCTTCTCCACCTCCTCAACCCACCACTCAACCCACTTCTCTCATTCCTATTCAAACTCTATAACCATCTCTTTCTTCTCAACAATCAACACCTCCTCCTCCTCGAAAGCCTCCAACACCCCCTTCTCAAGAACTTCCAATAGTCTCTAGACCTCCTCTTCCCCCTTCTAAGACTAAATGACCTATACCAAAACACTTCACACTAGAACCCCCATTCCTTTAGCCAATAGAAACACATTTCTTTTAGAAGCTTTTGTCTTTCCTTTGGGATACTACAACTCAGATATATTGCCTCTCATAATAACTAAAACTAAAGCATATCAAATTCAGCATCCTAAACTTCCTAAATCTACACCTTCAGCTGCTAGAAAACTGGGTAAATAAGTAGAAATGAATCTCTAGGAAATTGAACATAAAAAATTAATAATCAAATGGTTGCCTTCACTCTTCAGTCTCAAGAGAGATTCTTCACTCTCCTTGATCTTCCTTTTCTAGAATTTGAAGATCAAGAATTCCTTGACAGTATAACAATAATGAAGGGTCCAACCAAGAACTTCAAACTCAAACCACTTCCAAACAGTGACAAAATCATAGATAAGGTACTACATGAATACACCCAACTTTATACATCTTATCCAATTCTTGAACCCAAAAAGATCCCTTTCATTGATGATTTAAAACCCATAGAAGAAAAGATCTTTTTGCATGTTGTAACTGACACATTTGGTCCTAATTTTATTTTTCTTCCAAAAGATGTGTATTTACAACATAGGAAGATGCACAATGATGCATAAATGTTTGGTCTTCCTCTTCCTTTTCCAGAGTTTGTAAACCTCTATATAGAGAAAAACTTAAGATTGTTATTTCTTCGAAGAGCTTCTAAAAGCCAAACCAAAAATCTACTTCTACTTTAGTTGCACCCTCCTCCGCTTCTAATCCTTCTATCACTTCATCATCCACTACAACATTTACTCCTCCCAAATCCAATCCCTCTTCTTCCCCATCCAAACCTCCCTCATTCAAAATCAAAATTTCAGCTTCCAATTGTTGTTCAAGAATCAAAACTCCAGTTTCCAAGACCAAACCTCCTTCACACAAACCTCTCTCACCTCCTACCATTTACTTACACTAAGAGGAATATCTTTGCAGGGTTGCTACAAATAACAAAGTTCTTCAAGAAAATCAACTTCCAAACTATCCACAATTGCTCAATCTTGATTATATGGCTCATACTAAAATCCTTCCTCCCCTTATCCCTATTTAGTTAACAATTGCTTGATCCATACTATCAACCATGGTCACTACTGAAATAAGTTCTTAAGCATCTTACAAAAGGCCAAAGATGATTATATCCAAAAACCAGGAGCACAAATCCACTAAATAAACTGCTACATTTTTTATATAACAGAGATATTTTCTATAATTTTTTATTTGTGCTCATTTATGTATGTCCTTACACTTTGTACAACTCTTTCCCTCATCAATGAAGCATGTCATTTCTTGAAACATTACATGTCTTTTGTAATTCTTCAATGCATTTTGTCTAATGTTTGAATGTTGCCTTTTTATAAGAACTACACTATGCTATTTTTACTCTCCTATACACTACCTTTTTTATTATGATAAAAAGGGGGAGAAATATAAAGAAAACCAGAGTGAATAGAAAGAACTAACATAAATTAGAAAGTGCATTCATTTAGGGGGAGATTAGAATATTTTGCTAAATATGCACTAAGTCAGGGGGAGTTATGCTATGTATGTTTATCATTTCTGATCAAGTTACCATGAATTTTCATTTTGTTTTACCTTTGAAAGGTAATTCACTCAAAAGTTTTATCATCATAAAAAATAGGAAGAACGTTGACCCAGTTAATATAAACCTCTTATACCTAGCTTGATTTTGATGAT
Organism: Pouteria campechiana; assembly: GCA_036873735.1. Taxonomy (NCBI): domain Eukaryota; kingdom Viridiplantae; phylum Streptophyta; class Magnoliopsida; order Ericales; family Sapotaceae; genus Pouteria; species Pouteria campechiana. The sequence continues at coordinate 6,503 of JAYJMB010037157.1, read as the reverse complement.
GAACATATTTAACCAATTAAGTTTTGATGATTGGCAAAAACACATGAGTGAAAGTTAAGCTAATGATTATTATTTCCCAAGTGTGCAGTAATAAATAATATATCAAAAAATAGCATAAGTGGATAGTGCGTACAAGATCCATTAGTATACAAGGAAGAAAACGTAAATGCTCAAATGAGAAACAATGACACTAAAACTATGAATAACGGTGTGTGAAACAACTTTCAGTTATACCTCAAGCAATTGGAAAAAGCAACTCAGACTTGTGCTCAAAGTTAGACAAGAATCAAGGCTTCAAAATGATGAAAAATCTAAGTTTTGCACTCAAGCAAAGAGACTAACACTGAAGAAACAACTTCAGACATCACATAACAAATTTTAGACATTGAAAAAGATCCAAACATTATTGAACAAGAAGCCAAGGTGCTGGAACTGCAAAGCCACTCTCAGACATGGAACCCAAATTCAAACACTAATGCAGTGTGAAGTTAAGATGTTAGAATTTTGAGTCTAGAAATTCAAAGTGCCAAGACTCAGACTTTGCCAACCTAAGTAAAGTCAAGCCCGAAATCATAACTCCAGTCTCAAAGATAAAAAATCAGACATAGCCATCTCATTACAAGACATAGCCAAAGTCTAGTCATGTAGTCAAGACAATTCGCACTAATCCAAGTCCAAAATTATGATTCTAGACATGGCGAAATGTTTCCAGACATGGCGATTTGTTCTCAAACATACGATGAGAAGTGAATAGTTCATCCAAGTCTAAAATATTAATTTCAAATATGGCCATTCATTTTCGAACATGACAATTCTCTTTCAGACATGGAAGAATGAAGTCTGTTGCAAGGTAGGCATTGGTCTAAGTCCAAAATTTTAATTTTGGACATGATGTTTCATTTTCAAACATGGCCAAGTGTAGTCTATTTCCGGCTAAATGAGTTAAGCAAGTATGAAAACTTAATTTCTGACATATAAACTAAAATCAAACATGGATCAACATATCTCAAACATGAAAGCCCATGAGAGAGCTCCAATGGACAGATAATCCTGTCGATTCACTCACATTAAATAAACGTCGTCCTCTCCAATGGGCAGATTTGAATTTATCTATAAAAAGGAGTAAAGAAAGGTCATTTTAAGAAGTTACAAAAGTTAGACAATTTGTAAAAAGTAAGAGAAGAAAAAAAGAGCATTTAGTCTCAGACATTAAGTCTTCTTCCAACTCCACAGCGCCAAAAAGTTATCTACACTCATAGCTTATTCTCTATAGCAACTTAAGAGAGTTTGAAATTCTTTATATTTATTACTATACATTTATTCTACTGTATTCAATTATGTACAAATTAGCCTATGTAAGAGGTATTTCTTATTATACATCTTTTATTGATTGGGATAGCAAGCAAGGGGCTTGCTAATCTTGTATAAGTTTGTTGGTGAGCCCAAGAAACTAACTTGGGATAAGTTTGTTGGTAAGTTTTGAAAACCAACCTATGTAAGAGTTTGTTAGTTAACTCGAGAAAACCAACTATTGATTAGTGGAACCTGAGTACAATAGGTGAGGCTAAATAAGAGAGGGGAGTAGGTACCATGTTATGGACCGAACCTCTATAAAATACTTGTGTACTCTATGCTATGTGATTCATTTCCTAGCTATTACAGCACTTTGACTTTATATTGACCAAAATTTTAAAAGCTCAATTCACCCCCTCCCCCCCCCCCCCCCCTCCCCTCTTCACCTACCTTAGTACGGGACCAACACTAATCCCCTATTGAGGCCATCAAAATTTTCTTTTCACCATCAAAGGCAACCTTTCTCCATTATCAGAGGAGAAAACATCCCCATAAGGAAATTTCCTTCCCCCTTATGCATTTTTTTAATATCGAAGACAATGTTTAATTTATAATTAGGGGTATTTGTGGATTTTTATTCAATTTTGGGCAATTTTTTTGAATTTAAGTATATTCTTTTTTATGAGCTTCACTTTTCTATAACTTAGCCAAGAAAATTTGAGACCAATTTTGTAAAATTGTTGAATTTTAATGGGATTGGATTAATGTATTGTCTCTTGATGATTAGTAATCTACGTTAGTGTAGAAGCTTAGGCAAATACCCAAAAGGGGAGGGGTGAATTGGGTACTTAAAATTTTGTTAAACACCTTTAAGATTGAATGTCCCTTTAGCAATCAATCCAATCGCTCAAACAATGAACAAATAAATAAGACAAAAGAATTTTTATAATGGTTCGAGTGAAGACTCTACTCCACTTTTTCAAGAACACTCTCCTCTTAGTGTCTTGGGTTCTACTATCTTCAATAGCAGAAATACAATCAGTGCACCCTATATCTTCTTAGTTCCAACTCTAGGGGGCATGACTATAGTGCTCCCAACACTTTTTTGGATTCCAGCTCTATGGGACGTAAACACGGTGCTCCCAACACTCTTTTATATTCGAACTCTAAGGGGCGTAAACACAATGCTCCCAGTACTCTTCTAGATTCTAGCTCTAGGGGTTATTAATAAAAAGCTCTGGTTTACACTTAAACAATCACAACTCTTCTTGAGTCTGACCTCAACCATCAGCTCAAGGAATATTATAATGAGTGAATATCAAAAGTTAAAGTACTTATACAAACACTTCATAATAAGCATAGGAGAAGAATTTTGAAGATTAAATGTAGAAGTAAATAATCTTCTCAAAAGGTGGTTGGGATCCTTTAAAGAAAGTTAAGAAAGGTTTGAATATAAGGCTCATGACTCTTGAAATATGTAGAAGGTTTTTGAAACACCTTGGGTGTTAACTTTGGGTTAATTACGTGTTGATTAAAAAAATAATGTGATTTTCAATGAAATGAATAAATTATGTATGAAATATATGAAACTTTTATGAAATTGAGTCAAGTAAAATCATATATGCATGACTATATGGCTTTATTACAATTTAGTTGAGTTAAAATTTTATGTAATTATGTTATATTTTATGTAGAATAAATGATGGAAAAAGAATGGGAAAGAAATGTTTAAAAATGGAGAAACATCAAGGAAAATAGGGCCAAGCAATGAACTGGTGCCAGCCGAGCTGGCTAATGGCGGTGGCGTCAGGCGACGGCAGCGAGCTAATGCTAACTGCGCCGGTCAACAATAAAAAGATGGTCGGCCAATTTTTTAGCTAGTTTCTATCTTGTTTCTTCTTTGGTCTATTATGTTCTTTCTCTCCTTTTGCCCTAGCCCCATATAGCTTGATTTCTTGCCAATTTGGCTAAGAAATCATCTTGCCTAGCTAGATAAACTTGTGCTCTTTCGTTTAAACCCAATTTTAACCCATTTGAACCATGAAAAATGGGAGAAAATGGAAAAAATGTCGGACTACAAAATGGAAGGAGCCACATGGAGCTAGGAGCTTGGTCATTTGTTTGGTGATGATGACTATGTTTATAAGTGGAGGTAAACTCAATTTCCTGACCGAATCTCAAAATTTTGATTTTTAGGGTTTTGAGAAACGATGGATTTTTGGTACTAAATTGATGCATATGTTTATAATTTATAAGGGTATAATTTAATATAATGATTATTATGATTTGGCATGAGAAATTAGAAAAGTTGCAAGATTAAAATTTTTTACGAATAGGAAAATTTGTGAGATTTTCATTATTTTGTGAAATTATCATGAGATAAAGATTTAATGCATAGTTAGGACATTTTGAGACTTGTTTGGGTCAATTTGAATCGGTGAAATAGGATAATTGATTATGCCCTAGTTAGGAATTAAAACAGGTTTTCTATTTGGGCTGTATGAGCCACAAATCAATCTAATTAATTAGATGGTTATTAAAGTTAATTGCATGTTAGTTATGTTAAATATCATATATGGTTAGGATTGAAGTTTCTGAAGAACTCATGTTAAATTCTTATGATTTAAATTGTATCTATTAGCCATTTGATAAAATGCCCCAATGAGAGATAAATTGAGTTGATTATAATCCTAAGACCCTCATAGAAGGAAAGGAATGACTAGTTATTTGGGATGCGCTTAAAGTTTAAATGGTATGTTGTAAAGGTTAACTTGATGTTAAGTATATTGGCTTCTAATTGTATATTGATAAGTATGCACGTATGCATTTGGGAAGTATATGAGTTTAATTGTAAATCAACCATTGTATTCATTTGAAATGAATCAGTTTGAGTTATGTTGTAAATGTATAGGATTATTGCTCTATATAGGATGATCTAAGAAGGATGAAAAGAGACATGGAGCTTGAGAAGCATATAGCAAATCACTCAAGGTAAGTAGATGCCCCTTGTTTTGGTTTCAATGTATGATTGGTTGGGGATAAGAAATACCCCATTGAATTAAATCAGGACTTGTGTGTTTTGGTCGGGGATATTGAATATCCCATATTTGTAATGATAGATGTTATATTGTTTTGTGACACTGTCAATACTAGGGATAACTAACATCCCTTGAATTGAATTATGTAATCATTGTTGGTATTGTGTGTATTTGATTACTCTTGTAAATGAGTTTCTATATAAATTGATAAAGGATACATGATGAGTGAATTTCAGTTACTTATATTTGTATTTTCAAGCTTAATTCCATGCATTCTTTAAGTAGTTTGATGTCAATTTCACATATTTTCATTATGTGTTTAGGTTATTGAATGAGCAGATATAAGGAGAGAAAGCAAGCAAATATGGAGCAACAAAGCAATGACTAAAGGCAAACGAAGCAGCAAAGGAGCGGAGCTAAAGCAGCAAGGGACAGAATGACCTGGATGTTGGTGCCACCAACACCAGTGGCTGATCAAACTGCAGAATGTTAATTTTTTAATATTATTTTAACATGAGGAAAAATTACATTTTGGGGGCCTATTTTTAGTTGTTTTTGGGAGTCCTTGAGAGAGGACTCTAGGGTTTTTCTTGGAGACTCAGAGGATTTTTGGGGGGAGAAAAGAAGGAGATTCGAGAAGAGCAAAGGAATTCAAGAAGGCTAATTGCAGTATGATGTTATTCATGGAGGGGGTATCTTTTATTTTCTTTATGAACTAATTCCTTCTGTCTAGGGTGAAGATGTAGCCCTTTTTGATGAATCTTAATATTTGAATTATTGATTATTTAATGCAAGTCTCTATTTTTATTCATGGGTTTTATTTCAATCTTTTAATTTGTGTGATTGCTTGATCACCAATTTCATAAATCTTAATTAATTGTCTATGCATGTTTAAGGCACACACCTAACACACAACCATGAGCTTCCTTGAATGAGAAGAGTAGAAGGTTAAGGTGCACACTTAACGCACAACCATTCTACTTGGTTCATAGTTCTTAATCGTAATGGGTTTTCACCTCAATTATGCTACACACCATAGGTAATTGGAACAGTGAAAGCAATTGATTTAAATGCACACACTAAGTGATAATAATCATATCATAGAAATAATGAACCCAAGCAAGCATTGAATCCAATATCCAAATAGCAATAGCAGTCATTAAGTGGTGAAATCTGAATCCTAGAACTTCGCCACTTGAGATTTATCCTATATCATTCTATAGTTCTAGATTTCTGATTATCTCTTTATTTTATTATTCTTAATAGTTAAAACCAATAATCCATATTTTCAAAGTTAGTTTTAGTTATTAACTTAATTTAATTAAATCAGTTTGTTGTTCTCTGTGGGATTGACCCTTGCTCACGCACACTGTACTACTACACAATCATGCACTTGCGAGATATTATAATTTGAACCATCAAGTTTTTGGTGTTGTTGCTAGGGAATGGATCCAAATTGATTTAATTAGGTTTAGTTACAAATTTTCTTTTCTTTTATTTTTGTACATATCTTTGTGTGTATAAAATTTTTGAATTTTTCTTTTTCTTTTGGTTTTGTAAAGTTTGAATGAATGGAAGGAGATCACTAAATCAAACTCAGATTCCTTTAGGTGATCAAAGAGAAAGGCAAAAATTGAGCCTGAGAACATTCATGAGGAAGAGTAACTTCAAGAAAAAAACTCAATAAGAAGTTATAATGGCAAACAATGCAAATAATAGTATGGCTCGACTAGCTTAGATAATTCAACAACTTATGAAAGAGTTTGCATATCCTACCATTGGCATCTCACCCTAATGCATTGTATAGAATGATGAAGCTAGGAATTATGAAATCAAGCATATTCACTTTAATATACTTCCATCGTTTCATGGTATAGCTACAAAAGACCCACTTACTTTCATACGTGATTTTTATGGAACAATCCAGACTTTTCCATTGCAAGGATTGACCGAAGACCAAGTATGCATGAGATGTTTTCCCTATACCCTAAAAGATGCACCTAAAACCTGGTTTATGACTCTGACACCTAGCTCTTTGACTACATGGGAAGTAATTTACAATAAATTCATAGGCAAGTTTTATTCCCATGCCAAGATGTAACGCCCCGCCCTCCTGGGGTCGTTACTCCACTTTACACCATAAATCCACATGATAATACCATGATTTTTCCA